>JARYGA010004059.1:0-22964 GCA_030545235.1 Helianthus tuberosus
AAAACTGTGAACTCACCAGCGTTGTCTGATACACTTGTGTGCATGCTCGCAGGTTATTGATATGTGTGGATGCGGAACTTGTTTTCTGGGATGCTGGAGTGGTCATGGGTTGAGATACATGGAAACTTGAAACGAGACTAGTTGATTACATACACTTGGGTTTTGGTTAAACATTGTATTATGCTTCCGCTGAACACAACAAGTTATAACTAATGATTTGTAACCCTTTATTTTAATGAATGAAAGCTTTTATTTGAAATCTTGTTATGAGTTCAATGTGATTAGTGGCTAGATCTTGGTACGTCACACGCCTCGCGGGGGATTCCGCATGTGGTATTTTGGGGGTGTGACAATCGACCTCGCGTTTATTGCAAAGCTCGTGGCTGGAGTGACTACCAAACGAGATCCTGAGCTTGTTTCCGTAGAAGATGGATGTTCTCCCTCTCGAATGCGAAGGTGCCTGACTACGGTAGTGACAGCGAGGCGGAGGAGGCAACCTTGGACAACTCCTTCATCAGTGGGACGAGGTCCCTGTGGCTTTTGTGAGACAAGATTGAAGACGCTCTTATCCAGACTAGGAAGATGAAGCACTCATCTTGAAGGTGCCCCTCCAACTACTAGGAATTCTCCATATTCCTATTACGTTTAATCATCGTGCCTATTCGCGCGTAACGATAACGGATGTTAGCGCGCGGACCACCACAATGGTCCTATCCATGTCGGAGGTATAAGAACAGTATTGTCCCCTCTTTGGTGGATCACCTGCTTTGAATGAGGGAAAGTTGGGGTGACCATGCAAGACAATTTATTATTATGAGGGCCCACGTAATAATGACTTGTAGTGCATGGAAATCTTGGTGGACTCTGCGGGTCAGGCTAATGATCACCATCCATCCAAAAATTTCTAAGTGTTCACACCTTCATCTAGTAGAACAATACCTAGACAGTTGCCTTAGCACTTTACAAAGTAGGAAACTTGTCTTTACCTACTTCGTGTCCGACACTTCTACCCGTACGAGTTGTTTGGGAACCGATATCTAAGCAAGTGAAGATGGCTAACACCCGGGAAAGATTCAGTGACGTTATACTCTCTGTCACCCCTATATGTACAATCCCCATCTCATGGGAAGTATATCCATCTTTGTGAAGCAAAAGACTTAAGAAAACCAATGTAGAAGGAAGATAACTACTACTTTCATATTATGAAACTTGTATGACCGAGGTGATGTAACCTCGAGTTCATTTTGTTTTCCATATTACAAACAATAAGTCAAGTTGTCAAAGCCTATATGAAAGCTCAGTAGTTGTTTCCTTACTTATACATTGTTGATTATATATGCATGTGATATTGAGTGATTACATGTTTGCTTGTGGTAATATATACCTCATAGACAATTATGGAATGTTGTCTAACCTACCCCATACCTTTTGACAGAAGAAAATGTCACCCAGACATGACACGGACACCATTACATTAACTATGGCCGAATACAATGAGCGCATTTCCCAAGCTATAGCGCAGCATGAAGCCCTCCACTCTGAACACAGCGGTGGCACTCCCGGAAGTAACCCTCCAACTGGCTGCACCTATAAACAGTTCCTGGACTGCAAGCCATTAAATTTTGATGGCACAGGAGGTGCCGTTGCATTTGTTCGTTCGGCAGAAAAGACTGACTCCGTTCTGAGAATGAGTAACTGTTCACCCGAGCGGAGAGTTACCTATATCTCAGGGTTGTTTTTGGATGGCGCACTCTCCTGGTGGAACCTTCAGGTTCAGACCCTTAGTGAAGCTACTGCTTATGTACTGAGCTGGGACGAGCTCAAGGAATTAATGCGGAAGAAGTACTGTTCTAGGGCCGAAATCCAGAAGCTTGAGACTGAGTTCTGGAATTTGAAAATGGACGGGCCGAAGATCTCTGAGTACGTCCAACGCTTTCACGACTTGTCTAGGGTTGTTCCCTACTTAGTCGAGCTGGAGTTCAAGAGGATTGAGCGATTCATTTGGGGACTTGCACCTCAAATCCTGAGCATGGTTACTGCCTCAAAGCCTCCAACCATCACAGAGGCTATCGATTTGAGTGTCGCACTTACTGAAGAAGCCCTTCGTATGGGAAAGTTTTCAGGATCTGAGACAAACAAGAAAGAGACTCATGTGGAGTCTTTGGGCAATAAGAAAAGGAAGTCTTTGGACCTAAAGATAGGCACCCAAGCCAGTTATGAAATCTCTAAAGTAAACAAAAGAAGGGAAGTGAACCCGCCTCGTGGCATGCAAGCTTATGGAGCCACTAATAAGGCCGGTGGTAAGGTTTACTTGGGGACTAAGCCGAGATGTGAGGAATGCAATTTTCACCATGTAGGTCGATGTCTGAGGCCTAAGTGTGGAAGGTGTGGAAAAGAAGGGCACAACAAGGATGCCTGTTGGGCGAAGTATCAAGACGGAAGAGATAATGGTAGGGTTCCAGGCTGCTACAAATGTGGAGAAATAGGGCACTTTAGGAAAGATTGCCCTAGGAAGAACCAAGCGAGGAAGGATCTTCACGATCGGAGCCCGTGAAGCACGCCAGGATCCAGATGCGGTTACGGGTACATTCCCTATTAACCAACTTTATGCATCTATTTTTGATTAATACTGGCACCGACTTTAACCTTGTATCCTTAGAACTTAAGAAACTTCTTGACCTAGTTTCGAGTAGAATAGACGTCCCATATTCTTTGAGATTGGCAAATGGAAGGTTAGTTAAACGAAGGAGATGATTAAGGATTGTATTTTGGGAACTTAGGAGGCCGGGACCTTCTATTGCCATTGACTTGGGAAGTCATGATATGGTAGTCAGCATGGATTGGATATCAAAGTATAGAGCTGAAGTTGTTCGTTATAAGGAAAATCATTCGCATCCCTCTTGCGAATGATAAAACACTTATAGTATACAACCTTCTTGCAATATGTACGAGGGCACTAGGCCCCATAAGACGGTGAAATGGCAACGCCTCACATTGGTTATAGAGATACGGAAGCGCCTCCGAATAGACTACATAGCCTTCCCTGCTCATGTTGTCGATAAGGAGACCAAGAAGCCAAAACCTGAAGACATTCCCGTGGTGGAGGAATTTCCATAAGCCTTTCCTGAAGACTTTCCAGGAATACCTCCACAGCGACAAGAGGATTTTAGGATAAACCTAGTACCAATAGCGGCACCAGTGACATATGACGCCTTACCAACTAGTTCCATCCGAGATACATGAGCCTCCGATGCAACTGCAAGAGCTGCTAGACAGAGGAAATCTACCAGGCCGAGCTTCTCACCCTGGGAAGCCCCAGTGTTATTCGTTAGGAAGTAGGGCGACAGTTTTTACACGCGTACACAGCCTAATCTGAGAGGAACTCAGAAGAATTAATGTAGAAAAAGTGTTACGCATAGGTTGCAGGGAGATAGACAACTAACCAACAAGAATCGGTACCCCTTACCGAGAATCGATGACTTGACGACCAACTGCTAGGTCCCAGCTACTATTCCAAGACGGAATTAAGGACATGATGTCCTTAGTTAAGGATACGAGAAGAAAGTTGGCAGTCTCCATTTTGCATCAACTTCAGAGAATTGGATATCAAGGACCGGTGTCCCCTGCCAAGGATTGATGACTTGTTGAACCAATCATAAGGTTCTAGTTACTACCCGAAGATCGACTTGAGTTCAGGATGTCCTCAACTGCAGATACGAGGAGAAAGTATCCCTAAATCGACCTTTAGGACTCGCTTTCAGCATTACGAGTTCCTTGTCATGCCGTTTGGCTTAACAAATGCACCGGCAGTATTCATGGACCTCATGAATCGGGTGTGTAAGCCGTTCCTGGATAAGATAATGATTTTATTTATTGACTACATTCTCATAAGCTCAAAGACCAAGGAATGTCATGAGCAACATCTGTGATTCATCTTGGGACTCTTAGAGAAAGAACAGTTATGTGCTAGGATGTCGAAGTGCGAACTTTGGATTCGCGAGGTAAGATTTTTAGGATACATGGTGGATAAGAATAAGATTCATGTCGACCCTGCAATCAAGAACTAAGGAGTCCCTAAGACACAACTAAGAATTTTTTTGGGGATTGTAGGCTGTATCAGACGACCCCTAGAAAACCTTTCAAGGACTGCTCAACCGCTAACAACCCTAACCTAGTCGATACCTATCTTGTCTTCTCCTGACAGTACCAATAAAAATTGCGGTTCTTGTGACGCTTCTCGACAAGGTCTCGATTGCGCGTTGATGCAACGAGACCAAGTCATCGTGTACGCGTCACGTTGATTAAGGGATCATGAGAAGAGAACTTGAACTGGGTACAGTAATTGCGCGTTGCAGATTTGACGTCATTACTTGTATAGGCAAACGCTACATGATCTTTACTGATCACAAGGGTATGCAGCACACCGTTGATCAGAAGGACTTAAATATGAGGTAACGAAGATGGACTGAGCTACTGAGTGGGTATGATTGTGAGATTAAGTATCCCCTGAACAAGGCGAGCGCTGTAGCAGACGCCTTGAGCCGCAACGTACGCGCAAAGCCTCTAAGGGTGCGAACCTTAGAGATGATCATACAGACAAATCCGACACTTGGATTCATGAAGCTGAGTAAGAGACGCTCAAAACAGAGAACCAACGAGCTGAAGCGTTACGCAGAATGGAAGTACAGTTAATGCCTAAGGAAGACGAAACCTTACACTCCATGGAATGACTTTGGAGTTCCGACTCACGACAATTTACGTACGCTCATCTTGGGAAAAGGCTCATAGGTCAAGGTACTCGATCCATCCTAGGATCCGACAAGATGTACCAAGACTTGAAGGATTTATATGAGTGGCCCAAGATGGAAGCTGATATAGCTACATATGCGGGTAACTGTCTTACCTGTGCCAAGGTTAAGACAGAACATAAGAAGCCATCAGGGCTGCTACAACAACCTGAGATTCCCATATGGAAGTGGGAATGAATCTGAATGGATTTCGCAACAAGCTACCAAGAACCCAAAAAGGTCACAATATGAATTGGGTGATCATTGATCGACACACCAAGCCTCACATTTCCTACCAAACAGTGAGGAGGACAGCGCAAGGAAATTAGCAGAGAGTTACCTTAGAGAAATTGTGGCACGTTATTGGGTGCCTGTTTCTATTTTGTCCAACCGAGATGGTCGTTTTATGCCAAGGATATGGCAAATGATTCAGAAGGCGTATGAGTCACGGTTGAACCTTAGTACTACATTTCACCCTCAGACGGACGGCCAGAGTAAACGAACGATACAGACTGTGTGGACATGTTACGTGCTTGTGTGATGAACTTTGATGAAAAGTTGGAATACTCACTTGCCCTTAGTGGAGTTTTCCTACAATAATATTTATCACACCGTCGTTTAGGCCGCCTCGTGTGAAGCTTTATATGAACGTAAGTATCGGTCCCCCCTTCTTGTTGGACGGAGACCGGAGAAAAACGATTTATTGGCCCCAAGTTGATTCAGGAAATTATAGGCAAGATTGTTCAGATACGTGGGCGTATCAAGTCAACACGCGGTATACTGAAAGGCTGCGCCGATGAGCGGTGGAAACTATTGGAATTTGAGATAGGAGATATGGTTTTAATGAGAGTCTCGCCTTGGGAAGGCTTGGTACGATTTGGAAAGCGTGGGAGGTTGGACCCACGGTATATTAGACCTTTCGAGATCCTGGAAAGGATCAGGACCATTGCTCACAAGCTGAAACTTCTGGAAAAACTTAGCAGTGATCACGACACGTTTCACGTGTCTGGTCTTTAGAAGAGCCTGACTCTAGGAACAGTCGTTATTCCTGCAAACAGGATTCACGTCAACGACAAACTCCAATTTATTAAAGAACCTATTAAGGTTGCAGACCGGAAGTCCACAAAACACGGAGAAGTCGTAATTGATTTGTTAGAATTCGTTGGAATTCATATCATGGCCCAGAGTTTACTTGGGAACATGAAGACCAAAATAAGCCTAAGTGACCACATTTGATTTGTAAGTCCCGTAAAACGGATCTTTCAATGATATCAAACCTAATCTTGTGAGAGTGCGAAAACCAAACACAAGATCATTCAAGACAAACCGAAAAATATGAAAACGAAGAACAAGGAACAATACCGAATCACTTTCAACACTTGCACACGATTCTATTACTTGAATAAGCAAAACCGTCTAGTACAAGTGTCCTACACCACAATCGAATCACCTCTCACTCTAACTCTAGAATTTCTGCCACAATGGAGGTTCAAACCCTAAAACAAGTTAGAAACTTGTTTATATACTCAACCAAGCCCACTTCCCTACATGGGCTTCCCTTGGGCCTGCTTGGCCCACATGGCCTAAAGCTTAGCCCAAGTGACCTATAAAGGTCCATAACCTAATATAAACTAACCCGGTATGGCCCAGCTCGTAACCATAGCTCGTTGTGTTAATTTGATGCGTCAGTCTCACACTTTAAGGCCTAACAATCTCCCCCTAGACTGATGCCATCAAATTGTCTTCATAGCATGAATTCAGCAACGTCTTCAACGAAGTCTATGGTTGTCTCTATGTTGCAGATGTTGTGGAAGTTCTTGACTTCTGAACTCTCAGCACTGGGTCTCTTTCTTCAGCTCTTGTGGTTAGCTTCAAATCAGGATCTCGATCAGCTTTGCTTGAAAATCTTGTTAAAAAAAATTGTGAGAGGAGGATTCTCAACAGCTCTTTTCTTCTTCAGTCTTTTTCTTTCAAGCAGGTTCATGGTACTTCTTCAATTGTACTTTCACTGTCAGCCGGCGTTTCGTATCCAGTTCTTCTGACTCAGGTACATCTTGTTGTTGTGCTGCTTCAGGCTTTTTCAGCAACTAACAGCATCTCAGTCTTCATCAACCCCTATTCTTGATTGAAATCAAGTTCTGCACATGCTCACAAACTCATAAGCAAACATTTCTTATGCAACAGGGAGAGTACCATATGAACACCAGGTACATCCAAGTACTTATACTCGGATTTCATAATTTAAATTCTTTAAACTTTTGATGATCAGTCAAATCTTCAAGAACAGTTACATTTTTTTAATTTTAAGAAAAATAAATAAACACTCTATTTTTTGGATTTTTGGTTTTATAGAAAAACAAATAAAAACTCAAAATATAAACAACTACTATAATATACAATTACAATTGCAATGGGATCAAAATTCGTTCTCAGGCAGACTAAGGAACACTTTTCAGTACGAGCCTAATCAAACTGGTCTATGCGATTGCCAATATGTTTGTCCACTTAAACTTTAACGCCCAACTTTCAATTTTTCAACTTTGTGATATGCTTTAGGTAATATTATACTATTATACCCGTGTGTCCCATTCCAAGGCAAACCCCCGCGATCAAGGTAAGCACAACGATTCATCGTAGCAGGTGAGTATACTGATGTCATCCTTTAAGATATCTTGACTGTGTCTAGGTCTGCATATAATCTGTTTTATCATGTTTTGATTTCTTAACAATGAACACCCAAATAAATACTAATCAAATCCTGGAAATATAAACAGCACACTCTATCATGCAAGTATCTTCCCTACCACATATTTCACAAGTCCAATCCAAATTTCTGAAATCTTAACTGGGAATAGGTTGAGAAGTGAACAGAATAGATCTTTTGCAGAGATGGTATAATATACAGATCAAATGAGTTTTTCTCAGTTTGATATAGGTTTCTTGGGTTTCTTTTGGGCACTTGAGGGCCTCTTTCGGGTGTATTAGATCTATAGCGCGACAACGTACAGCTAGGTCAGCATGTATCTGGATGCAGCAGAAGCTGTCGTTGCCTAGCACCTCCAGGTCAGCATATATCTGGATGCAGCAGAGGAGGTACACGACTTTTTTCAGAGAAGATTTCAGAATCAGATCAAAATTGTGTGTATCGGGACAACATACAGACATTCAAATAGAAATGAGATAATTCCAAGTGACTTTCTTTCCTGGGGTCATGTACAATTTTAGTTCTGAACAGAAGGACAGCCAAGATATCCCCGGATGATTCAACAATATAAAGACCCGAAACCTCAGATGTTGGCTATCTATCAACGCAAGATTTAAGACCATAAAATCATACGCCGTTGGTATGTTACCCACATGGTACATAATTCGTTATGTTTATATCACTTAGAATCTTTTATCCTTTTGAGCGTTAAGCCTATCGACATATCGCAGTAGATCCTAGTCTTTTCAGCTATGGCACCTTACATGTGTTAGTCAAAACCCTTTAACATGAACATTTATTTCACTTCCCATATCATGCAATTTATCTTTTTGGCTTTTTCATTTTTCAATTGTTTTTGTTGTTTTTCTCATTTTCTCCCCCTAAAACAATACATATTTACAGCAAACTCTTTTTGTATTTTCTGAGTTTTCTCCCCCTAAACTCTACATCTATCTATATGTTCCTCCCCCCCCCCCTAAATTTGTGCATAAATCTTGTATTTTTGCGCAAATTTACCATTTACTAGAGAAAGGACACTTTATATACAAAATAACGAACTAAAAAAGAGAAAAATTATTTTTGCTTAACCGTTCTGTCATCAGATTGAAGACTAGTCAATAATCAAATCAAAGTACTGAATTTAAACGGTACCTTTTGCTGATCTTATCTTACTTCTCTAATCTCCTCCAAAGGAAACATATCATCTGTAAAAAAAATGTGAACTTTTTGCAACAGTGAAATGTTACCCGTTTTTATCTCTGGAACAACCGCTATCAACATTCCAGAGATTGTCAATAGCTCCTCCTTAGTTGTTCCTGAAAAATAAGGAGATTAGTTAGACCTGGGTACCCAGGCCATAGTGGTCCTGGGTTTACCTAAAGCATCAAAATAAGACACTTCTTTCAAACACAAGTCCCCTTTAATTTCAAGGATTGGAGACGTTGCTGCTTTAGATTTGGGTTTCCAAATCTGTTTCGGTTTAACAAACATGTTTGTTGCCTTCGATTGAGCAACTTTAGCTGATTCAGTTTTAGAAAGATGTTTTTGTTCTTGAACAGCCTTGCGTTTGTTTTTAGCAGCGTTCCATTCCCCATCAGAAGGTTTAACCTTGGGATTCACATTCTTCATTGCCTTAGGTGAAGATACCTTCATTGGCTTGGAATGATAGTTATCCTTAGGTGTAACCCTCTGATTTTGCATATAGTAGGTTACATAGGGACGCGTGTGCAGTTTCTAGCAATATGACCCGCAATGCCACAGTTGTAGCAAGTTTGTCTTTTCATCGAAAAGACGTTTTGAGCAGCTTGATTCGCTCTAGCAGGTCCTGAAGGACAAACCGGTCCTTTTTGCGTTGGATGCACCTGCACTTTACTTTCATACGAAGACGAATTTGGGTGCTTATATTTGCTGTTTGCAGAAATCTTGTTGCTATGAGCACCATTCTTCGTCTTTTCTTCCTGATTGGATCTTTCATTCACCTTGTCACAAGCCTTATGAGATCGTGATTGCCCTTGATGAGCAGACTTCTTATATCCTTGACTTTGATCTGCTCGTTTTGGCTCCTTTTGCGTGTTGTGAACCGGCTCACAAACACCAGCATAAGAGTGAATATTAGCATTTGTTGCACCTTTTGACGATGAACACAATTTCTAGCAATGTGTCCAGGAATTCCACAGTTGAAACATGTTTGTCGCTTCAATGTATGGAGATTCGAAGAGGTAGCAGCAGTAGCTGATCTGATTGGTTTAGATGAACGAGCTTGCTTTGATTGCTTTGCATGTGTTCCATGTGCCTTTTCTGAGTTCTTATGTACCTGTTGATCAGAACTAGCACAAGCATGAGATTCAGACGGATGATGTTTTTCGTCTTTTACAATTTTATCATGATCATTTTGAACAGACGATTTAGTTTCTGTTTTAACTTTAATTTCAGAAACATTTGTCTGTGACTGTTCATTTATTTCAACTCCTTTTTCTTCTTTTACAAAATCAAGTTCAGTATTTGAACATGCAGAAGTCTCATCAACATGCGTTTCATCAACACATTTATCATGTGAAACTAATTCAGGTTCAATTTCCACTACAGTTTCCAATGGGATCCCACTAGATTCAACATTAGGGATGCCCACTGAGACAGATTCAGAAGAAGAATCACAAAACTCTTGATTTCTTGTGAAGAAGTTTCAGTGGTTTCACTGAATGTGTCCTGAGGGACCTCACCTGTAACACTGTCATCAACCAAAGGGTTAGAAACATCGCATTCACAATCATTAACTGAAGAAAATTCATCACCAGACTTATTGTTCAAAGTTTCACCACAAACATTATCAGTTTTGCCCAAAACATTAGGCTCACTAGACGAAACATAAGCACAAAATGACGCAAACAAAGACCGACCAAAAGCAATATCAGATTCAGTTTGTTCAAAATAATTTTCAGAAACATTAGAATGAACAACTGGTTCACTCCCAAGAACATCTCCACATTTTACTTCAGATACTTCATCTGCACATGAAGACGAAGTGTTAGGATCAATTGAGCCTTTAGAAACAAAATTTATTGGAGCAGACTTCTGTTTCTCAATTGGTTTGTCATTAAATGATGACTTATTGTTTTTGGGACCATAAGTCATTTTACTTTCATTCATCATCTCCTCCTCAGTCATGGGTAAATAAGTATAATTGTCATTATAAGGAGGAGGAGCCTGATTAAAACCCAAACCACGCCCTTTCTTTTCCTTGTATGCGAGCTGTTGATCACACAAGTTTTTGACTAATTTGCTGGAAGAATCAAATTTCTTAATATTAAGCTCATTTATTTGATATCTATCTCTGATATCTTCCAGTTCCTTAGTCACAGCGCACAGTTTCTCCTGAACATAGAAGAGTTGAGTTGATTTCACACTTACATCATCCTTGAGTTTGACGATGTCTTTTCGCTGAGCTTCAATCTTTTCTTTATAAAGTTTTTCGTTTTTCGATAAAGTAAAGTTTTTATTTTTAATCTCTTGATAGTCTTGAATTAGCTCAGCGTTGTGTATTCTATAAGCTTCATTTCTTTCTCTACACTCAGGAGTGCAAAAGACAGAAAGTATCTCTTCACGATCACGAGTAACTTCTTGAGCCAGGGGTTTGTTAAACATAAATACTGAATTTTGTGTGGATGAGCAAATAGCAGCAGATGTGTTGCCTTGAGTAGACTGCTTGTCAGCATTGTCATATGATTTGATGAGTGAGATTAGCTCATCTGACTTCATTTTGTAACAGCCGCAGTCGGTTGTCACTAATATCTGATTAACATTGCGAAACCAACTACAGTTCGCCTGATCTGGAATCCCTTTTATAGCATCCAGAAGCTTTCTGTTGCTCATGCGAGTAGACACCACCATCTCTGCTTTCTCCATTTTAGAGAGCAATTCAGCAAACCGGCCTGTAAGTGCTTCTATAGATTCACCGTATGAGTATCTGAATCCTTGGAGTTCCTGCTCAAGCACCTCTCTCTTAGAAGACATTTTTAAGATGTGATCCCCCAAAAATGTGCGTTTTTTTTTTACTATTTCCTCAAAACAAGCCCAAACCGAGAACCTGTGTACTTGCTAACTCAAACCCTTTGCAGCCGGATTGTCACACCCTGGCTTTGCGGAAGCGTGGGTTAATTTGGTGTGACTTCTTAATACCATAGCTTAATCACAACAAAGCTATATGAAAATAAAACATGCAGATCATCCATTGATTTAAGTAAAATACCACAACATTGTCTTAATACGTTGACACATGCAACGGAAATTACAACATAAAAACTTTGTTCTTAACACACAACCCCAAAATATAACATAACATTTGTTTAAGACTTGCGACTCGTCCAGGTAAAAGTCGCAATCCCTAAACATGGATGATCCTGTAATTCTAACACAGCGGGAAAACGTAGCATACCGGGCCAGATCCTTAGTTCCCTGAAATACATGTAAGTTGGAAAAATCAACATAATGTTGAGCGAGTTCATGCGTAAGTGAGTATATAAAACACTTGTAAGTATAAAAGTTTCCTGGTATGTAGCAGTGTAAGAGGACTTGTAATCACCAATGGTTTGCAAGGCCATTAGCATGTCGTGAAATGCAAGTAGGAAGACACAACCCTAGCTGATTTTTGCGTTGGGCAACCAAGTCACTCCAGGTCCGTTTTGGTTAGCCTCAGCGAGGTCCGTTTGGCCTAGAGCTGGGCTCGCTACACCCAGATAGATCTACCGCCTGAGTCCCTCGGTGTTCTAACTACCCATTCACATGATCTAAACCTCCTTACGTAAATCATACCGTGTATAAAGTACTTGTAAACAAAGTAACATGTATTTCACCCCCGCAGTTAAGAAAACTGAAAACAGTTAGAGAAAAGGGGGACATGAACTCACTGTAATGCGTCCTCGAATAACAGCAAATCAACTCAGTCTGCAGCACGACAACCTACAACGTGCTAATATCTATTAGACGAGCGGACGTGCCTTAGCTTAGGGTCTTAATGTTCTTGGGGAAATAGTTAGACAACTATTTCGTGTTTAAATTTCTTGGTTAACGTATAAATAGATTCCTTCCCAAGGATGGGGTATTCGTACAGGTATTATGTATTTGGTGACTTAACGTATTAAAAAAAATACATTTACAAGTCTCCTATCCAACACTTTAAAGTTTTATGTCAAAACTCAAGGCGAGGTTTAATTATGAGATATAAAGTTTCACATACACGATAGAAAAATAATTTTTCTAAGTCTAGATATTTTTAGAAAAATTCGCCAGAACTTCCCCTAAAAACGGGAGTGTCCGTGCTAATACGCACATCATTTTCTTTTTGAAATCAACCCATGATCATCAACAATTAACCATTACGTTTTGACACGCAAAATACTACCCTTGTCGTTTCAGTTTCAATTTGTGAAAACTGGACTGTTTTCGGACGTGTAAATAAATTACTTAACTTATTCCAAAAATTCCCAAATTTTTGTGGAACGTCATAACCGACCCACAAATTATTGTGTAAAAATTTCGGGGTCTCGTTCATTACCAAAAATTTATGGAAAATCGTTTACCGAACTGTGATCAGATTTGTTACATTCTGATCACAGTTTACGGAATAATTCGCCAAAAATTCCTCGTAAGTCCGTTTGTCGAAAATCCAGTTCGAGGGTCACAAATACATCTGTGTTCATCTTTGATAAAAGTTTCAGGGGCTGGTTCGGTTCAGGTTTTAAGTTGTGATCGAAAACACACAGCCCAATTTTCTGCAGTAACAAACAGCCTTAGCTGCTGTCACGGAAACAGATTTTTAAAATAGTAACCGACATCAGAAAAATACGATTCCAGCGCCATTTTCTTCGTTTTTTGAAATGACACGATTTAGGCTTTTGAAATTCCGTTTTTCGAGTTTTTAAGGTCCGTTTACAGCCTGTTAAAGGCGGCTGAAACAGTGACTCAGCATGCTGTTTTGTGATTTCGATGTTATTAAATCGCGTTATAAGTGTCCGATTAGCGGGTTAAACAAGAAAACGACTTTTAAATATCAAGTATGTGTTATCCAACCCTTAACCCGACGAGATTCCACTTTATAAATCATACACAAGTAAACCTTTACGTAGATTTTTATGTTCATACTTATGTTTCATATTTTTCTGATATTCTTGCAATCTAGTGATTTAAACAACAATACTACATGTTAAATGCCATAATTTTCGAACAAGATGAGATCAAGTATGAAGAAACTTACTACTAGCCTCTAGCTAGGGAAGAATCTTGTGTCAAAATGATGAGAAAAGATGTAGAATCAAGCAAGAACAATGCACCCTTGCAATCCCTTCAAGTTGCACCTTCCATGGATGATTTCTAGGCTTAGAATGGACAATGAAAGGAAGGAGATGATGTTGTTTAGGGTGGTGATGGGGTGCTCGGTTGTGGGCAGCCGATCAAGAGATAGGAGAGAGTGAAAATGGGTTGTATAATCTTGTGAAGTGACATACAATATAATGGACCTTACTTATACATTTATTCTCACATATCTTAGTTAGATAGACAAGCAAATCAATTAATACAAGAGAGTTGAAATCAAGCAAGAAGATTGGAAGTATGGTGTTATGACATGTGGGGTCCCACTTGGGGAAAAGAATTCGTTGGGGGGGGGGGGGTATTATGTAAATATTGTGACTAAAGTGTAAGTAATGTGATATATGTTAGTGGTTTATTTTTGGCGGGTGTTATGGCATACGGGGATCATGACTAGCCATAGAAAATAAAACAAAGTGTCTGCCAAAAATTTAGTGTCCCGGGTAATGTCCGGTTCTTACGATTAAATACCGTTCCGTTAAAATGTTTAATTATGCCGAAAAAAACTCTTTATATATATTTTTGTAACATAAATTATTCCCGGTACTTAGGAAAATATACGGGACCGTTCTGAAGTGTTTTTGCACTGTATTAGCAATTTAAAATGCTGAGTTCTATAATAAAGCGCAGAATTTTGTATTTAAAGTACGTTTTAGGCACATCCAATCAGTGTATCTTATTCCTAGAGACGCAGTACCACAACCCTTATATCCCTACACTCACTACCAGTGTAGCCAAAATATATGAGGCTCTTAACAGGCCTTAGAGGCAGTATCTGCCTGATGCTGGTTATATCAGCATGTTCATTGTGTATCCGTTTAGTGCTACTGTGCTTTTCGTGCATCATGTTTGTCACTAGGGTTCAGCATGTAAATAATGTAGTGACAACAAATAAAGTGTGATGCAAGTAAGTGCATGTATCAGTATGCAGGTAGCAGTTTATCAGCTAGTTTCAAACAAGCACAGTAATTAAGCAGTAATTAATCATTAATTAAGTTGTACGGATACCTGGTTTAGTGCGGGTTGTCACATTCTTCCCCCGTTAAATAAATTTCGTCCCGAAATTTAAGTTCTGCTTGTAGATGCAGAGTTCTTAGGAAATAAGTGGGGGTATCTCTCTTTCATCCGGTCCTCATGTTCCCAGGTAAATTCAGGACCATGTCTGGCATTCCAACGTACTTTGACGAGTTTGACACTGCTCCGGCGGGTCTTGTTAACTTTCCAATCCGTGACCTCAACAGGTTCTTCAGCAAAGTGGAGCGTGTCGTCAATATGAATCTCGTCGATAGGAATGGCAACGTCAATTTGAGTTGGACTTTTCTTTAGATTGGATACATGAAATGTATCGTGAACACCATTTAGTTCAGCAGGTAGGTCCAACTTGTATGCTACTGTCCCAATTCTTTCCAGAATTTTGAAAGGACCAATGTAGCGCGGATTTAACTTCCCACGCTTACCAACGCGTGCCACCCCCTTCCAGGGTGAAACTTTCAATAACACCATCTCTCCGACTTGGAAGTCCACATGCTTCCGGTTTGGATCCGCGTAGGCCTTTTGCCTGTGGCGAGCGGCTTCGATGCGTTTAAGAACTTGCGTAATCTTGTCTGTCGTCTCTTGGACGATCTCGGGACCAGCAAGCTGCCTATCACCTGCGTCAGACCAACATAGGGGTGATCGGCACTTGCGTCCGTATAGGGCTTCAAATGGCGCGACACCAATACTGGTGTGGTAGCTGTTGTTGTATGAAAATTCGACCAAAGGTAAATGTTTATCCCAGCTACCGCCCAAATCCATAACACATGCCCTCAGCATGTCTTCCAAAGTTTGTATCGTTCGCTCGCTCTGGCCGTCAGTTTGCGGATGGAATGCAGTGCTCAGATTCAACTGTGAGCCAAAGGCTTCTTGGAAGGATTGCCATATCCTTGACACAAACCTTCCGTCTCTATCAGAGATGATTGAGAGGGGTACTCCATGACGTGCGACAATCTCTCTCATGTATATTTCCGCAAGTTTACTGGTACTGTCTTTCTCTCTGATTGGCAGAAAGTGTGCGGACTTTGTTAAGCGGTCAACTATCACCCAAATCATGTCATGGCCTCTTGGCGTTCTTGGCAATTTCGTAACAAAATCCATTGAGATTTGTTCCCATTTCCACTTGGGAATCTCAGGTTGTTGCAGCAGCCCTGAAGGCTTCTGGTATTCCGCCTTAACCTTAGCGCACGTCAAACATTTGCTCACATAAATAGCAACATCGCCTTTCATCCTAGGCCACCAATAATAATTTTTGAGATCCTGGTACATCTTATCCGATCCAGGGTGGATAGAGTACCGTGACTTGTGCGCTTCGTCGAAAATAACTTCCCTTAATCCACCAAACAGAGGAACCCAAATCCTTTTCTCAAAACATAACGTTCCTTCCTCGTTTGGTACCAAAAGCTTCTCCATTCCACGGAGATATTCTTCCTCAAGGTTTCCCTCCTTGAGAGCTTCCTTTTGTGCAGCACGAATGCGCAAGGAAAGGTCGGTTCGTATAATCATTTCCAAAGCTCTAACCCTTATAGGCTTGATTCTTTCCTTACGACTTAGGGCATCGGCGACTACATTCGCCTTCCCTGGGTGATACTTTATCTCGCAGTCGTAATCGTTCAATAATTCAACCCATCGTCTTTGCCTCATATTCAACTCCTTCTGGTTGAATATGTGCTGTAGGCTTTTATGATCCGTGAAGATTGTGCACTTCGTACCATACAGGTAGTGTCTCCAGATCTTTAAAGCAAAAACCACTGCGCCAAGCTCTAAATCATGTGTGGTATAATTCTTTTCGTGCACTTTTAGTTGGCGTGATGCGTAAGCAATGACCTTTTGGCGTTGCATCAACACACAACCCAATCCTTGACGCGATGCGTCGCAGTATACCACAAAATCGTCGGTACCTTCTGGTAGAGCTAGGATTGGCGCGTTACAAAGCTTACCCTTTAATATCTGAAACGCTTCGTCCTGTTTGATTCCCCAATCAAACGTCTTATCCTTCTGGGTCAGGAGCGTCAATGGTTGAGCGATTTTCGAAAAATCCTCGATGAACCTTCGATAGTAGCCAGCCAAGCCCAAGAATTGTCGAATCTCGGTTGGCGTTGTAGGCGTTTCCCAATTTTTTATTGCCTCGATCTTGGTGGGATCAACATGAATTCCATCCCCATTAACCACATGTCCAAGAAACTGGACTTCGCGTAGCCAAAACTCGCTCTTGGAGAATTTGGCGTACAGTTGTTCTTGCTTTAGCAGCTCCAATATGGTTCTAAGATGTTGTTCGTGTTCAGCCTTCGTCTTTGAGTAAATCAGGATGTCGTCGATGAATACAATCACGAACTTATCGAGATACGGCTTACAGACTCGGTTCATTAGGTCCATAAAAACAGCAGGCGCGTTTGTCAACCCAAACGGCATAACTAGGAACTCGTAGTGTCCATAACGAGTTCTGAAGGCTGTCTTCGGGATGCTCTCTTCTTGTATTCTTAGCTGATGGTACCCAGATCAAAGATCGATCTTAGAGTAAAAACTTGAACCTTGAAGCTGATCGAATAAATCATCGATTCTTGGCAGAGGGTATCTATTCTTGATTGTTAGTTTATTCAACTCCCGGTAGTCAATACACATACGGAAACTACCGTCTTTCTTTTTGACAAATAAAACTGGAGCTCCCCAAGGTGAGAAGCTTGGTCGGATGAATCCTTTGTCAAGAAATTCCTGGAGTTGTGTAGACAACTCCTGCATCTCAGACGGTGCAAGTCTATAAGGTGCCCTAGCTACAGGCGCGGCGCCTGGAACTAAGTCAATGTGAAATTCTACTTGCCTTTGGGGTGGCAGTCCGGGTAAGTCTTCTGGGAAGACTTCTGGATACTCCCTTACGACAGGGATGTCTTCGATCCTTGGCTCGGCAGCCTTTTTATCCACGATGTGTGCCAGAAAAGCAACACATCCTTTCTGTAAACACTTCTTTGCTTTCAAGCAGCTGATACATCTTAGCGGCGTGTCACGCTTCTCTCCGTGAACAACGATTGTCTCACCATCATTGGTTGGGATACGAACAACTTTCTCGTGACATACTATCTCAGCCTTGTTGCCTGATAACCAATCCATTCCTACTACCACGTCGAAGCTTCCCAACTGGACTGGTAGTAGATCTAGAGCGAACTCACGTTCTCCTAATTCTATCACACAGCCTCTGATTACTTCGTCGGCTCTGACTAACTTTCCGCTAACCAATTTGATTGAGTAGGGGATATCTAACTTACTAGCGGTTAAACCAAGTATATTCTTAAATTCTAATGACACGAAGCCATAATCGGTACCAGCATCAAACAAAATAGGTGCAAAAGTTTTGGTTGTTAGGGAACGTACCAGAAGCCACACCTGGATCCTGGCATGCCTCACAAGCTCTGATGTTGGATTTTCTCTCACGGTCTTGTTTCAACTTCAGGCATTCCCTCTTAAAATGTCCAACTTCCTTACAATGGAAGCATCCTATCATTCGGCCATTTCCTTTCCCATTTCCACCTAGAGCGTTGTTACTGTTTTCTCCTTGTATGGAACTCTTCATCCCACAACCTTCCTTGTTGTGTCCTTTCCTCCCGTACCAAGGCTTCTGACATCCACCATCACGGTGACACTTGCACTCAGCACATCTTGGTTTGGTTTCTAAGTAAATCTTATCACTGGCCTGTTTGTTAGGGCAATCTTTCTTGAAATGCCCTTTGTCCCCGCAGTCAAAGCAACCTCGAATAGATCTTTGTTCATCGTTGTTCATTTGGGTATCTTCGGTAAGCTTCCTTTTGTTCTTTCCAGACGACTCTACCTGAGTTTTCTTGTCAGGGTTTGCAAGTTTTTCTAGTCTATTTGCTTCCGTAACGAGTGCCAAACCCATCTTACTTGCAACAATGGTTGTTAGTGGCGTAGATGCTGTCATCAAGCTCAAGACTTGAGGCGCCAGTTCCCAAATGAATTGTTCCAATTTCTTCAGTTCTGGTTTTACCAGGTACGGAATAATTCGTGACAGATCATGAAGTCGTTGCACGTACTCCAACACCTTCGGACCTTCCATCAATAGGCTCCGAAATTCATCTTCCCACTTCTGGGTTTCCGTTTGGGGGCAAAACTTCTTATGCATCATTCCTTTCAACTCATCCCAAGTTAACGCGTATGCTGTAGTTAGGCCCATTATTCGAACCTGAAGATTCCACCATAAACGAGCTCCATCTTGAAACAACTCAGAAACGTATGGGACTTGTTGTTCTGGCGTACAGCCACTCATTCGAAAGATGGATTCCATACTTTCAATCCATTTTACAAAAGTTATGGCACCCCCAGTGCCGTCGAACTTCGGAGGCTTGTAGTTGAGGAAGTGCCAGTAGGAACAACCGTTATTTTCTGAGGTACCTTGGATTGGTTCGGAGCGTAGGGCCTCGTGCTGTGCTATAGCTGCAGCAATTATCTCTTTAAGTTCTGCCTCAGAGGTGGGCATGCGCACTTCGCGTCTTGGCGGCATCTTCTAAAAGATGTTTCACATAGGTTAGGTCATAGCAAGTGAAGTGTGCGTATGCATTTAACAATACCAACACATAACATCTCATGTTATCAACAAGTCAATCACATAACCTCTTATGTTGTAGGACATAAACAATTGATTGAACATCGCATGTGGTGAGAATACTGCGATTGTATTGCCACAATTCGAGACCACAATGTAAAGCTTACAAGTACACCACTATATCATACTACATCAATGACTTAGTAGGGGACGACCCTAGACAAGTCGTGCGATCGCTGGACACGTTCAGGAGTCTCTGGTTCGTCCATTCAAATTTCAGGACTCCACGTCAAGTTTCTGAATTTCTGTCCTAAAACAACATTTCTTCTCAATCGTTTCCTTGAGCTCGTCCCAGCTCAGTGTATAAGCAGCGTCTGTGCCAAGGGTCTGAACCTGGAGGTTCCATTAAGAGAGTGTGCCATCTAGAAATATCCCTGAGATGTAGGTAACACTCTGTTGGGGCGAACAGTTACTCATTCTTAGAGTGGAGTCGGTCTTTTTGGACCAACGAACAATGCAACGGTGCCTCCGGTTCCGACAAAGTTCAAAGGCTTGCAGTTCAGGAACTGTTTATAGGTGCAGCCAGTTGGAGGGTTATCTCCAGTAATGCCATCGTTGTACTTAGAGTGGAGGGCTTCAATGTCGTGCATTTATCTGTGAGATGCGTTCTTGCAGCTCGTCTTCTGTCCTCAGTAACGTACCGGTGCTTGTGTCACGTCTGGGTGACATTCCCTTTTTGTCGAAATAGTGTGAAGCGGGTTGGACAATGTTTCAATTGTCTATGGGGTATATATAGCAACGTAAGCCATCATGTAATCACCCCATTTCACACGCAAATATACTCACTGTATAAGTGGGGAAGTAAATTTCTGAGCCTTCACATAGGCTTGCCAATTTGGCTTGTTGCTCGTAATAGAATGAACTCGAGGCTACATCGCCTAGGTCATTTTGTGTTTAAGTTATTTCCTGCTGCATTGGTTATCATCAGCTTGACCTGCAGAGTCCACCAGGATTCCTGTGCACCACAAATCGTTATTACGTGGGCCCCCGTAATAATAAATTGTCTTGCACAGTTACCCCAAATTTTCTCTCATCCAAGCAGATGATCAATCAAGGAGCAACAGCCGGTGCATTGGCATGAACAGGGTCATACTTCAATGCGGGGTCAGGAGCAACGCCTGGCTCAGGGGCCACGGCTAGCTCCGAATCAAAAACTCCATCTCGAAATTGGCTAGATCAACAATCACAGGGGTTACAGGATTCCCCAAGGGCTGGTCTAAGTGCATGAACTCAATGTCATGGTCTGGATCAACACCAGGCGGAAAAACAGGATTGTCCTCAATATCGCTATCAAACTCAAAACTGTGTGCGGGATCCGGTGCAGCTGGTAATGCCATATCAGGGTCGGCGTCGTGTAAGTAATGCTGCATTCCCTGTATGTGCGAAGATGCGGATGTCAGAGACTCAAATGAGTCTGGGATAGGGAAATGAGTTTTCCCCTACAGGAGTGTCCGCATGCAGTAGTCTAATGCCAGCAGCAATAGGGCCTTGCCCTCAAGTGGGTCCTCCTCTTAATAGTTCGACATCGTCTTCAGAGACAACGTCGGGGGCATATCAACAACGAGATAAGCGGCAAGGGGCACAGGGGCAGGGATCACTGCCAGTGGCAAATTCCCAACAAGATGGCCATCAGTAGGCTCTGCTACGACTTCAGGCAGTGCACAAAGGGCTGAAAGTCGTCATTGTCTGTGCCGGTAGTATCAGAAATGTACACCTCGTGCTTCGTTGAACTATGTCGTCTGATACTATGGTCATGGGGTTCGTAGTGCCCATCTTTCTAGTACTTGATGAAAGCATAACGTTTGTAACACAAACACATATACGTATAATAATCAATCATATAATCAGTTAATCACATAAGTCACCAAGTAAGGTATCACATACTTCTCCTAGTCTTACTAGCCAATTTCATCCAGTCTACAAGACTGCTCTATCCTTCACTTAAACCAAACCTCGATCCTCCAGATCGATCCTATAACAAACCAACGTGCTCAACTACTTCGATCACCTCGATCCTCCAGACCGATCCTCAGCCCTCCAAGCTGAGCCTATAATTAATAAAATGTGCTCAACATTTGTTTGTAAAAAGTTTTGGATCTGGACTTAAGTGGTATGCAGAAAAATGTTTTCGTGAGAGCCCTAGTGATCATAGTCTAGACTCGAGAAAGAATCCTAGTTCACTATGATCAGAGCTCTGATACCAAGCTGTCACACCCTGGCTTTGCGGAAGCGTGGGTTAATTTGGTGTGACTTCTTAATACCATAGCTTAATCACAACAAAGCTATATGAAAATAAAACATGCAGATCATCCATTGATTTAAGTAAAATACCACAACATTGTCTTAATACGTTGACACATGCAACGGAAATTACAACATAAAAACTTTGTTCTTAACACACAACCCCAAAATATAACATAACATTTGTTTAAGACTTGCGACTCGTCCAGGTAAAAGTCGCAATCCCTAAACATGGATGATCCTGTAATTCTAACACAGCGGGAAAACGTAGCATACCGGGCCAGATCCTTAGTTCCCTGAAATACATGTAAGTTGGAAAAATCAACATAATGTTGAGCGAGTTCATGCGTAAGTGAGTATATAAAACACTTGTAAGTATAAAAGTTTCCTGGTATGTAGCAGTGTAAGAGGACTTGTAATCACCAATGGTTTGCAAGGCCATTAGCATGTCGTGAAATGCAAGTAGGAAGACACAACCCTAGCTGATTTTTGCGTTGGGCAACCAAGTCACTCCAGGTCCGTTTTGGTTAGCCTCAGCGAGGTCCGTTTGGCCTAGAGCTGGGCTCGCTACACCCAGATAGATCTACCGCCTGAGTCCCTCGGTGTTCTAACTACCCATTCACATGATCTAAACCTCCTTACGTAAATCATACCGTGTATAAAGTACTTGTAAACAAAGTAACATGTATTTCACCCCCGCAGTTAAGAAAACTGAAAACAGTTAGAGAAAAGGGGGACATGAACTCACTGTAATGCGTCCTCGAATAACAGCAAATCAACTCAGTCTGCAGCACGACAACCTACAACGTGCTAATATCTATTAGACGAGCGGACGTGCCTTAGCTTAGGGTCTTAATGTTCTTGGGGAAATAGTTAGACAACTATTTCGTGTTTAAATTTCTTGGTTAACGTATAAATAGATTCCTTCCCAAGGATGGGGTATTCGTACAGGTATTATGTATTTGGTGACTTAACGTATTAAAAAAAATACATTTACAAGTCTCCTATCCAACACTTTAAAGTTTTATGTCAAAACTCAAGGCGAGGTTTAATTATGAGATATAAAGTTTCACATACACGATAGAAAAATAATTTTTCTAAGTCTAGATATTTTTAGAAAAATTCGCCAGAACTTCCCCTAAAAACGGGAGTGTCCGTGCTAATACGCACATCATTTTCTTTTTGAAATCAACCCATGATCATCAACAATTAACCATTACGTTTT
>JARYGA010004060.1:0-20747 GCA_030545235.1 Helianthus tuberosus
TCCAGTAAAGTTAGTTGCTTTTTAAATTCTCTTTGAGATTCTAACTGTTTCTTGAGTTTCTGAATTACCCTTTTGAATTAAGTAGACATTTATGCATGAACAGAAACAAAAGGCGGTTACTTGCTAACACTGGAACTGGGTAACACACATTCTTGAGCTGCAGTACAATAAAGACTATATATTTGATATGT
The DNA here is from genome assembly GCA_030545235.1 of Helianthus tuberosus. Lineage (NCBI taxonomy): Eukaryota > Viridiplantae > Streptophyta > Magnoliopsida > Asterales > Asteraceae > Helianthus > Helianthus tuberosus. The sequence continues at coordinate 192 of JARYGA010004060.1, forward strand.
TATTACATATTTTTATTATGATTTGAACAAATGTAGAAAGTTCAGTGAGCAGATCATGATCAAGATTCATGAAAATAGCCCAACCCGCAAACCAAACTTAATTTGACTATAATCTGCATACCGCGTAATCCACTGTTTGCAGAATAATTGTACGTGTTCTTCGTGTTCATTTGTTCACCAACCGGAGTCTTACGTGACACCGGAATATTCTCGGAGATTCTGTTGTGTTAAATGTTGAGTGATTGTTTTAAATTCATTGATTGTAGTAGAAGGGGGGAATGGAAGTCAGCTGGTTGACTTCTATTAGTCAATGGTATGAACCAAATTGCAAAGATAATGCCCTAAACACCCCCAACTATAGCCATTTGGCCGATGGCACTCTCAACTTTGACTTTGGCTCATACCACTCCCAACTTAACACTTGGGTTGCTGTGTCACCCCGTCGTTAAATAAACACTAACTGGGTTAGTTCTTTTTGCTGACGTGGCCATTTTGTCCAACGTGGCATGGTGACATGGTCTGTTTTTTATGAGGTGATGTGTAATTTTTTGTCCAAATGTGTATTGCTATTTTTTTAATCTGATTCAAATTAAAAAAAAAAACAAATACATATTCAGATTGAATTCATCGATGGACTTCATGCCGCCGTTTCTCCGGCGAGCCTTTACTTGCCGGAAAACTCTGATTCATATTCAGATCGAGATGCTGAGATTGTGATTGTAACATCGGTGGCTCCACCGCTCGCCTACGCTTCTGAACCTTTGATTGGTGAACTTTGTCCGTATCCTGAACGTTATCCGAAGAATTACCGAGTTTTGATGTCATCGGAAATCTGTCAATAAGTTCGCCGATCAGCGGTAGTGTTCCGCCGCGAAGAACTGTGTCTACAGCAGCTTAACACACGTGCCAGTTCCCCGTCCAGAGAAGTCCGACGGCTCTGGTCACCGGATTCACTGTCCGGCCGGCGGCTTCGAATAACAGGGATTGCAAAACAGCTGCAGATCATCAACAAGTTTCCGTAAGTCGTCATGTTCATAACAGTTAACAATTAGCGCATCGATTACAAACCCTAGCATCTAGTTATAGTCATAAATTGATGAAAATATGAAATCACACACTGATACACGCACAAATTTGACTACATAACAATTAACGCATCAATCACAAACCCTAGCATCTAATTAGAGATGAAAATGATGAAATCTGGCACTAGTTTGATTCAATAATACACAAACACACACTGAAACACGCACAAACATCAGATTCAACTAAATTTCAGATTCCGGTAGCTTACATCGACGTTGATTTAACCGTCTCTCTGTCGTTGCGCCGCCGCCGTGTGCGGCGGCTCTCTTTCTTCCGATCTGCAACGTGAAGGTGGAGGTGAAGGGTGGTTGGGGGTGTGTGGGTGTCAGAGGTTTCGTCTCAGGTAACCGAGAAGATGAACGGTGGTGCCATCGCAGGGGGGGAGGCGGTGGTGGCTAGGTTGGTTGGTTGTGGCGGTGGTGAGATTGGAGCAAACAGGAGATGATGTTGGCGGTGGTGAAATGTTGGGGAAGGACTGAAGGAGCTGATTAAATACACATCATAGGCCATGTCACTATGCCACGTTGGGCAAATTGGCCACGTCAGCAAAAAGAACTAACCCTGTTAGTGTTTATTTAACGACGGGGTGACACAACAACCCAAGTGTTAAGTTGGGAGTGGTATGAGCCAAAGTCAAAGTTGAGAGTGTCATCGGCCAAATGGCTATAGTTGGGGGTGTTTAAATCCATTAACCCTTTAGTTTTTCATTATATTATTATAGGTTAATGTTATTATTTAGAATACACATTTTTAATGAAATCAATGATAAACGTGGGTTACATGTTTCAACTAGTCATACTTGATGGTCAATGGTTTAAGTCAGCAATCCGTTGACTTTTTTACATTTGAGGTTGACAAACTGAACCTACTGGTTTAATTTAGAGTGAATTGCAAGTTTTGTCCTTTATCTTTAGGCCACTTTGCAAGTTTTGTCCTTTATGTTTAAAGTTGACGAGTTTTGTCCTTTATGTTTAAAAATCAAGCACTTTTTACCCTTTTGGGCAAAACGTGCCTGATTTTTAAGAACAAAACGTGCTTGATTTTTTAAACATAAAGGACAAAACGTGCTTGATTTTTAAACATAAAGGACAAAACGTGCTTGATTTTTAAGACCCAAAGGGTAAAACGTGCTTGATTTTTAACATAAAGGACAAAACTCGTCAACTTTAAACATAAAGGACAAAACTTGCAAAGTGGCCTAAAGATAAAGGACACAACTTGCAATTCACTCTTTAATTTATATCCTTACATGAAGAAACAAAATGCAAAATTATTCTGGTAATTAAACAAAATAATTACATTAAGACAATTTTATTTGATACATCTTTCAAATAGTTAGCTCTTGCGACTAGCTTGGTTGCGACCATTGTTTAACTTACGACAACAGTGTCCAGCTTTCAGCTTACAGACTAGCGTGCACACGTGTTGAATGTGTAGCCCGTGGCCAATGTGTTTTTCGTCATGTATTCGTTGAAGTGCACGCATCAACACCGTTGCAATAGTCTCCCATTTCATGAAGAGCAGGGAAGTCTTGTTTGTGCATTCAAGAATTTCATTTAGCGTTTTACCAGAGCTTACCAGGAGTTGGTTTAGGATATTTCACGTCTATGCTTTATTAAAATTTAGAGTAAACGTCAGTGGTTAGATTCGTCTGACATATTTGGCCACTTTAAGAAACTTTTGGACATCTACATCCATGTTGTTTCCAAATTTCTATATATTAAGGTTACATCCTTCTGTCAATTGAGCGTTTGTTTGACCGTTAGCTGTAGGGGCATTTTCGTAATCTTGCTTCCTGTTTAAAACTTCTAACGCTTTGCAACCTTCACCGTTAAAACTCCTGAAACCTTGCAACCACCACCCACCACCACAAATTTCAATCTTCACCATTAATAACTATATAATTCACACAAATCCACTTTTTCATCAAAATACAAGAAAACAAAATATATTATACTTTAGCATAAGCCCACAAAATTCTTAGATTAATATATTGACCACGCTCACACTTCTTGTTACCTATTAAACAACTATATTATTAGCAAAACATCAATTAAACTCATAGACACAAGTGAAATTAATGTTAATTACCCAAAATACCAACCTGCCCATCGATTAATAGCAAAACATCGATTAATAACTTTAATACTTTTATAGATACTATATATACATATATTAATTACATATTCAATAGATAATGAAATACATATATTAATTACATGTCCAAAGGTTTCTAACCACGGGGTTGTAAAATGACGTTTACTCTAAAATTTAAATTGGGTCTTAAGACTAGTAGTTGCAAGTCCTGTTTATACACAATATAGCATAATGTCCTATTTGACACAACAAAGCGAAATGGCCACCCATGGTGTTGGTGGCAATTTTATTCATCAAACAGACTTAAAACTTAATAGTGCATTACATTTTACAATACCATACTTGTATCCCTAAATGAGAACAAGAAGAAATAAATACAACACACAAAAAGAAGAATGAAATCCAACTTACAACTATGGTCCTGAAACCCTTCGCACTTTTGCAATGAACACCATCACTTTTACATAAACCCAATTTTCAAGGCTATTCATGACGTGAAAAAAAGCATGTCTCCCACGGCGATTAACAATTAAAGCAATACACACCATCCAAAATCCGGTAACAAAACCAGTGGCCCCTCCAATGTAAAACCATCCTTCTTCCCCGTCATCCATATTTTCACGAGCGACGGGTGGACCTTCTAATTCTTTATCTCCTGGACAATATTTGGACAGGGGAAGTCCGCATAATCCTGCATTTCCGGTGTACCTTGAAGGTTCAAACGACTGGAGTTGAGTGCTAGATGGAATTCTTCCTGACAAGCTGTTATACGACACATCTAGATAGTTTAGCAAGGTCATTTGAGACATGCTTGATGGTAGTCCTCCTCTTAGATTGTTTCTAGATAGATCCAAAATTAGAAGTTCTTTCATCTGACCAATGTTTGATGGGATCTCTCCAACTAGAGCGTTCATTGACAAGTCGAGTGCAATCAATTTATGGAGATTGGTTAGTTTATCCGGGATTTTTCCTGTTAAATTGTTGCTTGATAAATTGATGATCTTTACAAATCCTAGAGTGCTGCTAAATTCACGCAAACTTCCTTGCCACTTGATCATGGAACGGTCAACATACACGCCGCCCCCACTAACGTTAACAGATTCCCAATAATGCACCTTTTCCTTGGCTACCAATACATCTTGAACCATGGAAGTTAGATTACCGAGACATGAGGGGATGGCTCCCTGGAGTTTATTCATTGACAAGTCTAGAATTTGTAGATATACTAACTGACATAAATGTGAAGGGATGGTTCCAATGAATTTATTTGATGTTAAGATTAGAGCATACAATCTCGATAACCTTTCCCCAATCCAACTAGGCACGTGACCAGAAAACTTGTTGTCCCCCAAATTCAAAGTGGTTAACCGGGTGAAATTCATCAAAGATGAGGGCAATTTTCCTGAGAAGTTGTTATTGTATAAATACAAGACCTCAAGATTGATCAAAAACTTGATAGAAATAGGAAGTCTTCCAGATAGATTGTTATTTCCCAGACTAAGAATTTGTAGTCCTGTGAAATTCCACAAACAGTCTGGAATTGGTCCACTGAATGCGTTGTGTGAGAGATCAAGAAAAGACAAATACCCATCAAAAATTTGGCACAAAAAGAAGATTTGTCCAGATAAATTATTTTTGGATAAGTCTAGCTTGATTAAATAGGAAGGAACACTCTGTATATGACCATAAAAGTTGTTGGAACTCAAATCTATGGTTAAAGGCCATTCAGGGTCAAAATTTGAAAACAAATCTGTTACTGTCCCAGTAATATTATTGAACGCCATAAGCAAATATGTCAAACGAGAAGGCCACGTTTTCCAAAAGTCCTCTGGAATGTTATCTGAAATTCCGGTATTGGAAAGATCAATACTGGAAAGATTTTTCATTGTTTGAATCCATTTCGGGAAACGAGGTCCCAGCTTGCAAGAACTCAAGTCAATACGTTCTATGCTTGAAATGTTGGACATGTTAGCTTCTAAAGGAACTCCTTCGAGTGAATTGTTTGAAAGATAAACATATAAAATATTTGACTTTTCAATATTTTCGGAGATAGCACCTTTAAGAAAATTGGAAGAAACGTCTAGGGTTTGAAGCATGGGTAGTTGCCACACTTTTTCACTTATAGTTCCATCTAATTGATTATTAGAAAGATCTAGCTCTTGTAGGGATGAAAAATTTTGAATATCATCTGATACTGACCCTGTGAATTGGCTAGATGAGGCACCCAAATATTGTAAATTAACTGATGTGCACCCAGACAAGTTACTCAGAAAATCAGGTAACTTGATAGGCATTAAGTTATTAGAGAAACTCAAAGATGTCAAACCACACAGATTTCCAAGATATTTGGGAATCCCATCTAACATGTTGTTAGAGAGATCAAGCATTACAAGTGCATTGCTAGTTGAAATATTTGACCTTTCAATATTTTCGAAGATGGAACCCGTAAGAAAATTGGAAGACACGTCTAGTCTTTGAAGCTTGGGTAGTTGCCACACTTTTTCACTTATAGTTCCATCTAACTGATTATTAGAAAGATCTAGCTTTTGTAGGGATGAAAAATTTTGGATATCATCTGACACCGACCCTGTGAATTGGCTAGATGTGGCATCTAAATGTTGTAAATTAACTGATGAGCACCCAGACAAGTTACTCAGAAAATCAGGTAATTTTATAGGCATTAAGTTACTATAGAAATACAAAGACGTCAAACCACACAGATTTCCAAGATATTTGGGAATCCCATCTAACATGTTACCAGAGAGAGCAAGTGTTACAAGTGCATTGCTAGTTAAAGGGAACAACCAGTGATGCATGGATGAGCTGAGATTGTTTTCTGTGAGAGAAAGGGTAACAATAGATGAAGAAAAAGAGGAGTTGACATATGAATAAGAATATGGGTGCATGACATGGGAGAGGTCACATCCATCTAAATATAAAGTTGATAGCTTTTTAAGACTTAAAATCACATTTACCCAGTTGTCTACTTTGCCCAGAGATGTACCTGACATGTCAAGTCTATCCAACTGAGAAAGATGAGACAATGAGACAACCAGTCTAGCTTTTCAATTGTGCAATTACTCAGGTCTTCAAGTGAAAGGTCTTGCAAGTTCGTGAGGTTTCCAAGTTCAGAAGGAATGGTTCCACTAAAATAATTCCCACCAAGGTTAAGATACCTTAATTGGGTCATGGAACCAATGAACTTGGGAATCGTTCCATTAAACCGATTGGAAGAAAGATCAAGATAATTCAAGTAGCTTAAGTTAAGCAATGAAGGACTAATCTTGCCTTCAAGATTTCCATGGCCCAAGTCAAGGTTGGTGACACGGGATTGGATGTTGCACGTGACTCCAATCCAGCAACAACAATCATTGGTTGCTTCTTTTTCATCTTCCCCAGGTGTCCATGTAGTGAGAGTGCCCTCAGGGTCGTAATGAATGTATGATTTGAAATGAAGAAGTGCTTGTCTCTCCTTTTTCGTACACTTACCGGTACGGGGGGGAGTGGGAGGTTGTGGCTTCCGCACAGACACGGCAGTTGTAGTTGTTAATGATTCCAACACAAAGACTGAAGCAATTAAAAAGAAAATAGGATGGGTAAAACGTTTATGGTAAATCTTATTTGCCATTTTTGTTGTATCAAATCTTAAATGTTTGATATGTCACCAAATACGCCCAGCTTTATATACACTCCCAAGTTCGAAATAGCGTGGAAAATTTGTGTTGATTTTCTTTCTACTTTCGTTTCAACATATGCGTGGAAATTTGTGCGCATTGTCGAAAGACTCAAGTCTTCACAATTTGTATCTAGTTAAACAAACATTAAAGTTGGGTCATGTCAAAGACTAACAAGTCTTCACACATAAAAGTTGGGTCATGTCAAAAGACTCGCAAGTCTTCACACATTTATTTCTGACCCAAATGATACGTTCCACTCAATTTCTTTCCACTAACAAGTGCAAATTGTGTATATGAAATACATAGTTAAATTCGATTTTATTCTATAAGGTTCCACAAAAATAACCATTTCCCCTAAAAAACTAATTAACGAATAGAGAAATTGGTCTTAAATTAATCGTCAAAGGCTCGTAAGTCTTTACGTGTTTATTTTAGTAAATTACACGAAATGTCACGTTGTAATGTCATGTTATTGTTTTAGTCACTTCTTTTAAAAAAAAATACATGAAAGCCGCATTGTTTAACATGCTTTGGTCATTACATGCTTCAAAATCAAGACACAAAAATGTTTTGAATATATAGAATTTAAGGATCTTGATGTTGGTTATACAGAATGCTATACGGAATCAAAAAGAATTACAAAATTATCAGGAAAAAGAATAGCTTTTTATATCACAATAACTATGCTTACCGCTGCAACTCTTATCTGTAGCCACCATAAGGTTGCTGACCATAACCGCCACCTCTACCCATCATCGGATTGTAATTTCCAGGCGGCATAAATCCGGCGGCAGGTGGCGCTTGCATCTGAAACCCTTGGCCATTGTTCATTCCCATACCCATATTTTGAGGCATATTGTTCATTCCCATACCCATATTCTGAGGTATATTGTTCATTCCCATACCCATATTTTGCGGCATATGGTTCATTCCCATGGGCTGGTTTAGACCTCCGTAACCACCTCCAAACCCTGGCCCTGCACCCATTCCCATTGATGAACCCGCCATGGGGTTGGATGTGGGTCTTAGAGCACCTGCACCAGCACGTCCAATTCCAGAACCCGAACCCATGGCCTTACCCATGGTTACATTTGAAGTTGCCGGGGTTTTGCTTGGTTTCTCCATTCTCTTTTCTTTACGGTTTATCGCCTCAAAATCGATTCCAATGTCTGATAGCGGGTTTGTTTTAGCTGCACATCCAAAAATAGTGTCATAACTCAAATATATATATACACACACACACACACATATTCAGGGTGTGGATCATGAGAGAACACAGTTGCTTACTTGAGAACTTGAGAGAACCACTACCAACCAAGCAAATTTTTTTAGTTTTTTTCACTTTTCATATTAAATGTTTATTATTGTAAAAAGTTTACGAAACAAATATGTGTGGATTCACGAGCTACATATATGTAGCTCGTGAAGAGGTATATATATATATATATATAGTTCATACAAGGTATATATGTATGTAGTTCGTCAATCTACATATATTGTTTTTTTACTTTTAAAAATTCCATAAGAACTAGTAGCATATAAAATAATAAAATTAAAATTAAAATTTCCGCTTGGTTGACTGGCCTTTTTTTGTCATGACAATATACTATAAAAGTCTTCTGGAAATCGAGCCCTTTAAAAAAAAGAGTGTTGTTCAAAAAAGCATTTATCAATAAAGTGTAGTTCAAAAACTATTTACTAAAGTAGTGTATTTTTGGTATAAAGTGGCATTTTTATCCCTATTATTATAAAAACAAAATATAATAATAATAAATAATTAAAAAAACTGTTTTTTTCCTTTGCAGGTTATAGCCCTCACATGATCCCTTCCCTGCATGTATATGTATGTGTACGCTATAAAAAAAAACCTTATTATCTATATAACAAAATAACTCACATCCATCGATGTTCAAATTAACGAGCCCACGGTTCAACGTATCAGTCCAAACTGTGGATTTGGTCTCGAACTTTTCTTTTGCAGGTTGTTGAGGAACTATAGCAAGTGCACCTGTTGATGCAGTGACAGATGGTGGTTGGGTGGCCTTGGAGGTATTTGACTGTAACTGTGGCTGTTGATAGAAACTTGAAACCGAGGCAGCTGACGGTGTTGGGGCAGATGTAGGTTGACCCTGAGGCTGGAAACCGCCGTAAACGTTATTACTAGGTTGACTGGATTGACCATTGGAATTGGGAAACCCTAACTGTGAGATGGTACCCGACTGTAAAGAAATACCACCAAGAGATGCATTTTTGAGTAGACGGGAAACCAGACGACACATATTGACCACCCTGAGTCGACGGGAAACCAGACGATAAAACAGATTGACCATTCTGAGCTGCCGGGAAACCAGGTGGTAACACAGATTGACTGCCCTGAGCCGCCAGGAGACTAGTCGGCAGCATAGATTGACTGCCGTGAGCCACCGGGAGACTGGGCGGCAACATGGATTGGCTGCCCTGAGTCGCCGGGAGACTGGGCGGCAGCATAGATTGACTGCCCTGAGACGGCGGGAAACTGGGCGAAAAAATGGAATGACTACCCTGAGCCGCCGGGAGGCTGGGCGGTAGCATTGGTTGACTGCCCTGAGCCGCCGGAAGACTGGGCGGCAACACGGAGAGACTACCATGAGACGCCGAGAGGCTGGGCGGAAACATGGATTGACTTACCTGAGCTGCCGGGAGACTGGGTGGCAATAAAGATTGAGTGCCCTGAGCCGCCGGGAGACTGGGCGGCAACAGAGACTGACTGCCCGGAGCCGCCGATAGACCGGGCGCCACCATAGATTGATTGCTCGGAGCCGCTGGAAGACTGGGCGGCATCATAGATTGACTGCCCTGAGTCGGGATACCAGATGGCAACACAGATTGGCCGCTCTGAGCTGGAAAAGCAGACGACAACTCAAATTGGCCACCCTGTGACGACGGGTGACCTGAGGGCAGCATAGATTCAGATTGAATGCCCTGAGCTGGAAAATCATGTGGCAATTCAGATTGGCCACCATGAGCCGCTGGGAAACTGGGTGGCAACACAGACTAACCACCTTGTGCCGAAAACGTCGACGATGGAATAGACTGGTAGCCACCTTGAACAGGAAAATCCGACTGTTGCTTTTGTTGACCAAATTGACCTGGATAACTAGTCTGGGACGTAGGTTGGTCAAATGGGGTCCGGTTAGGTTGATCAAATGGGGTCTGGTTTGGTTGACCAAATGGGGTCTGGTTTGGTTGACCAAACGGGGTCTGGTTTGATTGACCGAAGGATGCCTCGTTAGGTTTACCAAACGTGGTCTGGTTAGGTTGACCAAAAGGGGTCTGGTTAGGTTGACCAAACGGGGTCTGGTTTGGTTGATCAAACGGGGTCAGGTTTGGTTGATCAAACGGGGTCTGGTTTGATTGACCAAATGGGGTCTGGGCGGGTTGACCGGTTTGAGAAGGAAAACCATTTTGCGTGGGTGGTCCAGTTGGGGGAAGTATACCTGCTAGAATGTCAACGGTTTGGTCAAACCCGTCACCAAATCCCATGTCATTCACCGTCGTTTGAGCAACTGTCTGAGGTGGTTCCGTAAACGGTGATTTCGACTGTTGAGCCGAGAATACATCAGTCGCAGCGACAGTGAATGGCGATGTTGATTGTTGAGCCGAGAATCCATCACTAGAAGGGACCGCTCTAAAAGGACCATCACCAAATGGATCATCAAACTGCTGCATAAAAAGTACAGGTATCAAACCATGCGCGTGTGAGTGTGCACACGTGTGTGCGTGTGAGTGTGTAGTGAGTTATCAAAGACGCACCTGAGTTGTTGGTGATGCAGCCACAAAGGTCTGACTAGGATTAGAGCTAGTAGGAGCAGGCGGTTCAGATGGCACAAGGGCCAATACATCTGAAGAGAAAGAGTCTGATAGAGAACCAAACAAGTCCACCTCAGCATTGCTTGATGCTGACGGGGCAGCTACAGCTATATCCGCAAAAAAACTTTTATCAAGTATATATTCAACAAGTATAATAATTAACTAGCAATAAATTGTCAGGTACAATTGTACGGATAAACAAAGAGCGGTTTACTTTACCTGGGGGTGGAGCACGAGGGTCAAAAAAGTCAAACCCGTCTGGTTCCTTGTCAGAGATCAATGAAGGTGTGGTGGATGCCGGAGGCGGTGGCGTGGCAGCGACCGGAGGTTCAGAGTTGCTAGCAAGCACAGCGCCTAGAGTATTAGCGGTGGGAGGCGGAGGTGGTGCCTCACCCTCGGTTACAGCGTTTTCATAACTAGGGGGCGCCCCAAGATTTTGTCCAGATAATTTTGGTTCAAGCCGGCTGCCCCAACACCAAAATATATATATTATTCATTTGTTATATTTTATTGATTTTAATATCGTAATAACAAACTGGAAACCATCTTATTACCTTGGAGAAGCATCTTCAACTCTAGCATTGCTATCTCTGCAAACAAAAATATTCATTTTTTTTTTAATTTAACAAATAAACTAACGTGTAAAATACATTACAAATACTATATCATTACAATATAATTTTAACCATTTTCTAACAAAGAGATTTAGAAGGTTCTATGCATTTGAATACACTTCAAATGGATTTACCCGTTTAACCATTTATCTTAACCCATCTGACCCATTAGAGATAAAGCATAAACCAAACTGCCATGTATATGTAAACGGGTCGAAAGTGCCATGTATACTCAATCATTCAAAAACGGACAATTGAGAGAGAACAAACGAGTATTATTAGAGGGTTAAATACCTAGAAGAATGATGACCATCATCTCTATCAGAGCTTTGACTTTTTGCACCATAATCACCATCGATACTTTGACTTTTTCTGCGATATTCATCATCGCCATAACTATAGCGGTCTTCACCATCACGTCCATATGAATCCCTACCATAACCGTTACGATCTTCATCTCTACTTCCATATTGCCCGTCATATCTATCATCTCCAGAACCTCCGGATGTCTGGCGGAACCTACTTTGAAATATTATAAATGTCAATCCATTACAAATATTAGCGTCACATAAGATTGTAAAAACTGCATTATTTCAATAACAATCTAAATTTTTTATTAGATTATTTAGAAGGTTTTATACTTTTAGGTAGGGGTGTGCGACTGTGCGCGATTCGGTTCGGTTATTAGCCTTAACCGAAACTGTAACCGAAGTCGTCGTCATCATCATATCATCATACTCGGTAAATCCCATCAATAGCAAAGCTAAGGTAGGGTCTGAGGAGGGTAAGATGTAACCGAAGTCATCGGTTAATCTATTTTATTAACCATTCGGTTTTCGGTTAATTGGTTCGGTTTATTCAGTTAATTTGTCGGTTTTCGGTTCCGTTCGGTTAATTTCGGTTAATAACCAAACCAAACTTGGGCTAAAGTTTTTACTTAGAAATACATGGAATGGAGGTATAAATACATTAAATGGTAGTATAAATACGAACATTGAGGTATATATACATGAATAGGATGTATAAATATATGAAATGGAGGTATAAAACATGAAATACATGAAACGGAGGTATAAAAACTAGGTATATATAAATTCTGAATGATTCGATTCGGTTAACCGAGGGTACAAAAAATAACCGATAACCGATCTTTGGTTAATTCGGTTTTCAGTTAATTTCGGTTCGGTTTCGGTTAACGGTTCGGTTTTCGCTCACCCCTACTCTTAGGCATTAAAAAGACATTAAACAACATCCGACCCGTTTTCTTTTGAGCAATCTTTTATTTACCCTTTAGAGATAAAACATAACCCGAATCGACCCGCTTATAAGTGAGTCAAAATCGTTAAAAAAACTCACTTGTCCCTGGTGGCAGCAGCTTTTTCTCTTGCTTCTTGTATTTTCTCTTTATCGTTGACAAGAGCAACAAGACTTTGCGATTTCTTCCTTACGTTGCTCCCTTGATCCCTCCCAGTAGAATCGATATATTGAAAAGATGCCAAATTCTATCAAAATTAAAATATAAATTAATTATATAACCTTCAAATATTGAAACTTAGATACAAAAGTTTCAATGAAAAAATTAAAACACACACCGATATTTGGCATCCATGTTCTCTAATATCTTCGATTACACGTTCTGACCCATTTGCTACCAAATATTCAAGAACAGTCAAAGCCAGGTGCAGAAGTCAAAGTCTGTTGGTTAGAACATTATACTCAACATTGGGTATGAAAAACTATCCAAAAGCATAAATCTTGAAAATATGCATATGTGAAATCATTAATTTGGATTTAAACCAAAATCTTTGAAATGTTGCGACTTTCATCCAAAGGTTTGTTTTTTCCGCATTTGGATTCAAAAAGTTTGAAATCTTGTCACTTTCATCAGACGGGTATTACCGTCTTTTTAGACCTTTTCTTATTAAACTAAAAACAATATAAGAAATAAAGATCCACCTCTATTGACTTTATTTCTTATAGTGTTTTTAGTTTAACAAAAAAATGTCCAAAAAGACGGTAATACCCTTAACTTAAACGGTGAAAAACGGACGGAGTTAACCAGTCAAGTGAAAATGGTAAGATTTCAAACCTTTTGGATCCAAATGTGAAAAAAAAAATCTTTGAACAAAAGTCGCAAAATTGGCTAAACCTAAGAGACGAAAATGACATTTTACTCTAAAATATTTACCAAACAATGGGTACACTTGTATGAGAACCTACCAAAAAGAATTAATCTTGAAAATATGCAAGAATAAAAGAACGCAAAGACACCAAAAAAATCATTTTCTCGAAGAAAAAATTACTCCAAGGGTATGTTTTGGCTCACTCTCTTTTCCATGACAAAACTACCCTTGACAAAAAAACCATGAGATATTTTAAGCATTTCCAGAAAAGGGTATAAATGTAAAAACCTTGTACACGTGGCGCCAGTTCTTCCCAGTATCGCTGTTCTTCCCAGTATCGCTGAGACCATGCGTAGTGGTTAGCTCAATAATGCCCCCACCATGGGGCGTTTTCTGCCATGTGGCAGTCCAGTCAGCATGGGGGCATTATTGGGCGTTATTGCAAAAGTGCCGTAGTGGGAATAATGCCCAATAACGCCCCTTCCAATCATTACACAATTATTTTTTTCTAATTAAAAACTTAAAATACTTTATTAAATTAAAAAAAATACAATACTAGAAATAAAAAAAAACCTATTCAAAAGTAAAAAAAAAAAATTACATTTCCAAAATCTAATTAAAACTTTAGGGACTGAAATGCAAAATCCTTTTTTAAAGACTTTTAAAGTTTAAATCTTTTTTTTAAATATAATCAAAATGCAGGGACTAAAATGAAAAAGCTTCTTCTTCTCCCTTTCACCCACAAGAACAACAACCTGCAACTTTTCTTTTTAAATCACCTTCTAATTAAAACTAACTAAAACTAATTTCTTTTGTTTTTTTAATTAAAACTAAGTATACACACATGGCAAGCTTCAATTGGGCAAAGAAATAGAGTTCCGGCGTTTTTCAAATCACGCCACATACAATTTTCTCAAAAATCACGCCCGAAAATGCCGGGGTGTAGTGGAGTCGGGGCGTGATTGGGCGTTTTTGTGCAAATTTTTTTATAAAACACGCCCCATTACGGGCGGTCTGAGACGCTTCCAAACAACTGACATGATTATTTGGTATTCATGGCTAAACATCAAGACATAAAATTAATATATTTTGGCATTAAAAAAATCATATAGTTCTTCATTTTCACACAAAAAAAAAAATAACAAGTGTGGCATACTAGTTTCTTGAAGCCGGTGCAATATCAGCAAGATGTGTTCCGTGTGGGCCCCATGACTCGTAGCTTGTAGCATCTAGAACCTTCTGTTCTATTGAAGGAACTTTAAGAACCTTCTTATTAACTCCTCTTTTACTACATAAAATAATAAAAACATTAGCATGCATAACATATGAGCTAGTACCGTAGTAATGGTTTACATGAAAAAAATAATAATTTTGTTACTTACATGTCCCTGAATGCCTTCTTCATTTTCACTTAGTGCCCACACGCGGAGACACACTGTCGACGATTATTCAGGTTCAGCTGGAAGAAAATGAGTAATGATTTTAATAAACACGATTGTAATATACATACAGCGTATATATGATGTTTTTTATAAACCCATCCAACTATAAATTCTATATTTGCACCAAGTAGTGGAAAAAACATATAGGTGAAATAATGGCATCGGAAAGAAGGATTGAAAAACATATATAACATTAACGACGTTTGAGTGGGGATATTGTCGTAATTTTGTTTTTCCTAAGCTAATTAATCTAATTGCACCTATGCATACACTAATTTTATGATACCAGGGTGGGGTTCGGCTACAAAGTTCATTTTTCCTACAAAGTGTAGAAAGTCATAAAATACCACAATTTCAGACATAAAACACGCTCAAAACCCACAAATAACAGAGTGAAGAACACTAAAACACAATATCCAAACCATAACAGTCAATAAAAACTTCAAACATACCATCCTAGAACTATGAATATAAAACACAACATGATAATCAACCTAAAACACACTAATATTAGTCATTCGATAATCAAAGTCTTATCATCCAAAACACAACACAAAACCCACAAATATGGCGTTTTAGTAATCTTCCCTTTGCTATTAGTGGGTTTGAAGTGTGTTTTATGGTTGACTTTATAGTGTTTTATGACTTTTTACACTTTGTAGGAAAAATGGACTTTGTAGCCAACTTCCACCCTATGATACCAAATACTAGAAAACTGATTATCTACAACTTGTAAACATAGTTATAGAAAATCGACCTGGCAATAAAAACCTATTTGGGTTTTTTTGGTTATTTTGTGTTATTTTAAAAATTAGGATGGGTCAGGATGGGTTAATAAATAATTAAGAATGGGCCAGGATGGTTTATATGATATTTATTTAAAATAATTTGTGGGTCACGATGGGTATTATGCAATGTAAAAGGGTAACTCAAAAAAGAGCATCACAGGCAGACTCTTCATCCTATTCGAGTGTTCGTAGACGTTAGCTTCACAAATAATAAAAATTTCTAAAAAATCAGAAAAATTAAAAACAATCTAAAAAATAAAAATAATAATAGAAAATCCAAAAAATAATAAATCTAAAAAATTATAAAAAAATTCAAAAAAATAATAAAAAATCCAAAAAATAATAAAAAATCCAAAAAATTTTAAAAATAATAAAAAATCATAAAAATCAAAAAAATTATAAAAAGTCCAAAAATTCTAAAAAATAAAAAAAAAACTAAAAAAATCAAAAAAATAAAAAAAAAATCTAAAAAATCCAAAAAAAAAATATCTAAAAATTCAAAAAAATTCTAAAAATCAAAAAAATAATAAACATTCTAAAAATTCAAAAAATTCCAGAAATTAAAAAAATTCTAAAAATAAAAAAATTCTAGAAAACCAAAAAAATAATAAAAAATCCAAAAATTTCATAAAAAGAAAAAACAATAATAAAAAATCCAAAAAATAAAAAAAAATAAAAAAATATAAAAAAAAGTCTAAAAAATCCATAAAATTCAAAAAAAATCCAAAAAATTCAAAAAAAAATCCAAAAAATTCTAAAAAAATCCAAAAAATTCTAAAAAAGTTTTTAGGATTTTTTATTATTTTTTGACTTTTTTATTTTTAGAATTTCTTGGAATTTTTTGGATTTTTTACTATTTTTTTTATTTTGTAATTTTTTTTATTTTTTAGGAATTTTTTTATTTTTTAGATTTTTTATTATTTTTTTATTTTTTAGAAATTTTTTGATTTTTTTTTTTGAATATTTTGATTTTTTAGATTTTTTTTGGATTTTTTATTATTTTTTGGATTTTTTAGAATTGTTTTGATTTTTTATAAGTTTTTTTATTATAATTTTTTTGATTTTTTAGAATTTTTTTATTTATTTAGATTTTTTGGATTTTTTAGAATTTTTTGGATTTTTATTGTTTTTTTTTATTCTTTTGATTTTTTTAGAAGAGTTAAATGCCATTTTAGTCCCTGTGGTTTGGGACATTTTGCCAGTTTAGTCCAAAGGTTTCATTTTTAACCTGTGGGTCCAAAAAGGTTTCACAGTTGCCATTTTAGTCCACTGGGTTAACTTCATCCATTTTTTCTGTTAACGAAAAGGCCAATTCGGTAATTTTGTATATAATTCTGTTAACTAAAAGGGCAATTCCGCCATATAAAATGACCGAATTGGTCTTCTCGTTAACAGAAAAAATGGGTGGAGTTAATCCAGTTGACTAAAATGGCAACGGTGAAACCTTTTTGGACCCACAGGTTAAAAATGAAACCTTTGGACTAAACTGGCAAAATGGCCCAAACCACAGGGACTAAAATGGCATTTAACTCTTTTTAGAAGTGTTTGGATTTTTTATAATTTTTCAGATTTTTTAGAATTTTTTTGATTTTTTAGAATTTTTTTGATTTTTTATCATGCCCAAATCCATCTTAACAAAGCCCCATTTTGACCTAAACTCATTCTAACCCATTTCTTAATAAACCCATCCTAGCTTAAACTCATCCTAACCCATTACCCAAACCTACCCAACCCACCCATTTTATCACCCCTAGAAAATCACTTTCAAAACACATTGCCAAACTCCCCCAAAAATCCGATCACTATAGGTAAAAGTATAGTATTGTGTATGTAGTTAATTATTTAGAATTAATATTAAATCTACTCTGTTTATCAATTTTGAATAAACCACAACTGCATAAAACATACTAATAGATTAAATTCTGGAAAGTTTCGTAAGGGGACTGGAGCAGGCTACCATGAGACAAAAGATCTTCTTTCTAAAGAGATTCGATTCGGAACTCTTATATGTCCAAGGTTCAATATTCGGAGGTTCGAATCCTTCCGTCCCAGAGCATATCCCTTGTATCCGAATACTTCTTTTTTGTTCAACAAGGTTCGGTTTCAAGGTCTAATATTGGAAAATCCGCAAACAGATTCCAAATACTTTATTAACAGTTTCATAATTTCAATACCAAAACTGAATTGGAATGCAAAAAATAACAACAGCCATTAAATGCAACAATTACATAACTTAAAACATGTAGTAAAACATAAGGGTCATAATGAATGTATGATTTGAAATGAAGAAGAGCATGTCTCTCCTTATCGGTGCACTTACTATTACTAGTATGGTTGCCAATGGAAGTTGGATGTTGTGTTATAAACCGCAAAAGGGCAGTTGTTGTCACGGCCCCCGACCCGGTTTGACCCGTTTCAGGAGCCGCGGGACAGAAATCCCGTGGTATTTATTTAATTGAGTTTAACAGCGGAAGTTTATCACCAGGATCTTTTTAAAACTGTAATATTTCCCGATTATTTTATTTCATAATTCGGGATAAAACCCGGTAATTTACAATCTTGAGATTTCACGGAGAAATCTTTTATTTTACAAAACATGTTTCTTTATTTTATACTGAGCCACTTTCTCAAGCTTGTAGTGCTTCGCGGCACTTTTCCTGGATCATAATAGATCACCTGAAACATGTTTGAAAAAGGTTTTGTCAGCGGGAAATACTGAGTGAATCATTCTATTTACATAAAATGATGCTTAGGTATCAATTACAGCAT
Organism: Helianthus tuberosus; assembly: GCA_030545235.1. Lineage (NCBI taxonomy): Eukaryota > Viridiplantae > Streptophyta > Magnoliopsida > Asterales > Asteraceae > Helianthus > Helianthus tuberosus. The sequence goes on from JARYGA010004060.1 coordinate 18,637, forward strand.
AAGAGCGATTACAATGGCTTCTATCTTATTTTTAACTGGCGACTTGTCACAATGGTGATATGTCACAATGGTGACGATGGTCATACCACTATTAGATCAATGAACCTAAATAGTGATGATTATCCCTGTAGGTCAATGAACCTAACAGTGATTATCCCGAGTAGGTCAATGAACCTTAACTGGGAGAAAATTAGTAATGTGCACAATACCCCACTAGCCAGTGATTCAAGATATCCACGACTTAGTCCCTGTAATTATAACTTTTTGAAAATAATTTGAGGTATTGTAAAATAGTTGATAAAAAGAGAATGACTCACTTTGCAGATTTATACGGGCGGAGTTTAGCCTACTGATTAGCCTTTTAACCTAAATTAATAACAGGCACACAATTCGGTCAATAACTTAATACAGCATTTACGATAACTCACGAGATCAAACTCTCACAACGAATGACAAAGTGCGATACTTAAACATCCATCGAATTAACGACGAATGACAAAGCATAACCCTAATGTGGGCAGCACTTAAACATCCATTGGATATTTTAATCGATCGGACAATGAATCGTAGCAGCAATTGAGTAATTACCCTGTATTGCGGCGTCGATTAGTGATCCGTGTGTGTTAATTATGGTAAACAGAGCATAACTCAGTGTATAATTCGAATTTCTTCGTCGAACGAACAACAGAATGCAAGTGCCAGGCCCTTCTATTTATACCCAAAATTTGCACCTCCCACTAGTCGCGGAAGAATTCGTGTCACGTGCCGCGTATCGCCTGGGATGACATTTCTAGAATAGAGTAGGCACGTGTCCAACTAGCTCAGGTGAGTCGACGTTGCGTGAATTTTCCAATTTGACAGCGTTTTATAAAGATAATCGTAACTAGGGTTTTACCCCCCCTGAGTTTTAGGGGCCCTAATCCTGATTCCAATTATTCTGAAAATTTTAGGGATTATGCAGAATCACTTGGGTTTCTCAATTAGGGTTTCCTATTGGTCAATTAAAGTAATAATTAGTACTTTTTAATGAGAGTTGTTACATTCTCCCTACCTTAATAAAAATCTCGTCCTCGAGATTTAGTGGAATAATTGAGGATACTTTCGCTTCTTTTCTAATTCTAGTTCCTAAGTGTATTAGGGTCCTATCTTTGAATCCCACTTTACTTGAACTAACACTAATCGTTTGTGTTTTTGAGAAATTCGATCTTTCTATCTTTTATCTGAAGAGGTTTCTCCACAAATTTTAATTTTTCGTTTACCTCTATATCTTGGAGAGGTACTACCAAAGATTCGTCAGATAGACATTTCTTGAGATTGGATACATGAAATACATCATGTACTCCAGCTAACTCTCCTGGTAGTTGTAAGCGATAAGCAACTGGTCTTGTACGTTGGATCACTGAAAATGGTCCTACGTACCTTGGATTTAGCTTTCCTTTCTTACTGAATCTAACAACTCCTTTCCAAGGAGAAACTTTCAACAATATTCTGTCTCCAACTTGGAATTCTAACGGCTTTCGTCTATTATCTGTATAACTCTTCTGGCGATCTCTAGCCATCTTCAGCCTTTCCTTCGTAATACTGAATATCACAGTCGTAGTCACTTAGGATTTTCATCCATTTCCTTTGCCTCATGTTTAATTCTTTTTTCCCAAATATATATCTTAAATTCTTATGATCCGTATAAACAGTAAACTTACTTCCATACAGATAATGTCTCCAAATCTTAAGGGCAAAATTATGGCTCCTAATTCTAAGTCATGAGTCGTATAATTCTCTTCGTGCTTTTTCAATTGCCTTGATGCATACGCAATCACCTTCTTGCGTTGCATTAACACACATCCAAATCCTAGTTTTGAAGCATCACAATATACTTCAAAATCTTCAGTTCCTTCTGGTAAAGATAGGATTGGAGCATTGGTTAACTTTTACTTTAAAATTCTAAAAGCTTCTTCTTGTTTAAGTCCCTATTCAAACTTAACTGTTTTACAGGTTAGCTTAGTTAATGGTATAGCTATCTTGGAAAAATCCTTAATAAACCTTCTATAGTATCCGGCTAAACCTACAAAACTCCTAATTTCCATTGCGGATTGCGGAATCTTCCATTTGGT
>JARYGA010004061.1:0-47896 GCA_030545235.1 Helianthus tuberosus
CCTGATCAGTGAGTGGATGAGCCAAACGAATAACTTGCTAGATGGTGGCGAGGTTTGCTGCAGTTACATGGCTCTGGATCTCTGGCACTAAACCTTTAAGGTACAGCTCGATACGTTTAATAGGAGGATCCACCATAATAGGACACAAGATAGCCAGCTCATTCGATCTTTTCGTGTACGCTTCAATTTCCGACCCCGTCATCTTTAACTTGAAGAACTCTACCTCCAGCTTGTGGATGTCATCACGATTACAGTATTCCTCTTTGATCAATTCCTTGAAATTGTTCCATGGGGTGGCATTAGCAGCAACCAACCCCAGCATTTGGACCTGAGCGTTCCACCACGTGAACGCTACACCTTCAAGAGTACCAGTAGCATATTTCACCCTATGAGCCTCAGGGCATTCATACATCTCGAAAACAGACTCAAGCTTCTCAAACCAGTGAAGGAGGCCTACAGCTCCCTCAGTGCCGTTGAAAGTAGTAGGTCGGCAGTCCATAAAAGTTTTGAAAGTACAAACAGGAGGCTGAGCATGTTGACCTCCTGCCTGAGCGGCTGCGAGTGCTGCAGTAACTTGTTCATTGATTAAAGCCGTCAGCTGGGCTTGAGTTAGGTTGATACGTCCACTCATGATCTTCATAATAAAGAGAGCACGAGTGAGAAAAGTGTCGTGACAAGGCGTAAGTGTGGAGTGACAGAAGAGAGTAAGCACACAATGAGTGTCTAACAATAGTTGCTACGTTAACCAAAGCATACCATGAACAATGTACTATGTAACTAACAGGTAGGTAATATAAACATAAACCATACCACCTAGAATGTTGAGCCTTGCACGTGGAGCGAAGCGTCGTTGTGGATCGTTGAGCACTGTACAGGTTATAGTCTGGTTTTATCAAAAAGCTTTTCCCTTTTTAAACCAAAGTTCGCTATAACCAATGGCTCTGATACCAATCTGTCACACCCCCATAATTCACAAGCGGAGTATCACCGCATGGAGGCCTGACTGACCTGGATCAAGCCACCAATCATATTGAACAAAGCATATAAATAAGTCTAAAACCCAACACAATATAATTGGTGTCCAAACAAAACATAGTTTAAGTTGTAAGCGAAGCATAATGTTTAAAACCAAAGTATAAGTTCAAATATATCAAATGTTTAACATGGCATACGACTATCCATGTACCACAACGACCACGCCTCCTCGTGCAAGCTCCAAAAGCATCTAACGACCTGCAAGGCATGTAACAACGAGTCAACAACAAAGTTGAGCGAGTTCACAGTTGGTTGTTTAGTTTTACAAGTTTGTTTTGAAAACCATGAGTTGTTTCGTAAACCACGAGTTAACCAGTATCATTATTTCCCAATCCATATCCATAATCAGTGGGGGCTTCCCCATGTGAACCACTAGACCGTTACCATATCGACAACTGACGAACAATAGTTGTGCCCTACGTCAGTGTCTATCATCATTGACTAAGTGCCCAGATCCATTAGTACACGCCCATCCGAACGGCACTGTGTGAGGCTTGTCAACCTTAATAGCGCTATTAACTAATGACCCGCTCGCCATTGGCCCGGCGATTAAGTCGATATAAAAATGAGGGACTTCATGATAGAGTTTTGTCTAGTAAGTTTCAAGGTTGTTGTCCTACCCAAGGAGGACGAACGTACGTATTCTACCCAAGGAGAATACACAGGATTAATATTGGCATCCTACCCATGGAGGATGGCGGTACATATCCTACCCAAGGAGGATATGTAGGTTCCGTTTTAGTTCTTTAACACCATTCCCAACCACAGGGAATCCCATGCCTTTTAAAGAGTGTGAACTCACCTTGGTTTGCTCGGCAGATAAACAAAAGGTCATTTGAGCCACTTGTGGTCAACCACGTCCTAACATGGTTACTATACAAGTCAGGTCTAGGTTCAAGTAGTGCACGTATGTTTACACATAAACCAGCAAGTTACGACACATAATAATCACGGCATTCACGTAGCATCATAGCAGTTCAACAGTACATACGAGTTCAACAGTAGTAATCACGTAAACAGACAAGGCCCAAATGTGCAGCCCAATTACTTAGGCCTGTAACAGTGCAAGTCCAAACAAAATGTGTGATTATGTGGTCTCGAGTCAAGACTAGAGATCTCGAGTCGAAATAGTGCGGTCTCGGGTTGAAGTCTTGGTGTTCTCGAGTCGCAACTAAGGGGTCTCGGGTCAGGAATTCATCACTCGAGACCAGGTGGTCTCGAGTCAGGTCTCGAGTCGCTACAAGGCCCGCAACTAAGGTCTCGAGTCTTGTTTGTGTGCTGGTAAGGTGTGGTCTCGAGTCGAGACAGTGGGTTCTCGACTTGCAACCGGTGTCGAGACTAGGTGTGTACTAACTTCCTTATTTGCAGCTCATTTATTTCCGTAACCTTTGCTAACAAGTTTGGCAGTTTCAAATCAGATAAACAGCATTGAATTTAGAAATCATACACATTCATATTACCTTAATCATCATCAAATCAAGAACAATCAATTTAATTCGTATGAACCCAAATTAACATCTAATCATGAATAACAACAACAATCATTCAAACATTCGGTCAAACCACCATCCTAAGGAATTCGATCATTGCCATTCTGTTGGTGCACATAGTGTCTGTTAACTTCTTCTTAATCGAGTCTTATGTCTAGATTAGATTAACGGGCACACAACAAGGTCGAAATTAGGGTTTGTACATGTGCTAGTAGGTAATGGACATGTTCAAGCGAAATCAACACATGTGATTTCGCTTGAACAGGGCTGTGACATCCTCAAGCAAAATTAGGTCACCTATATATATGTGTGTTGAGTTGTCATTTGAAGCGGAATCTGATCTTGTTCTCTGAGCCGAGGTGTTGTCCGTGTGTCATTTGAACTTGTAAAAAGCTCATGATTGATCAATAAAGAGAAAATTGAAAGGAAACAAGTTGTTTGACATTGTTTACATTGATTCCGCCTTTGTAAATGATGATGAACTACCATACTTGACTGTTTAGGGTCACCAGAACGATCCAACAAGTGGTATCAGAGCTCAGGACGAGGAGTTCATACCAAATTCAGCTTGATTTTACTGGATTCTCTCACTTCTACCTTTCTTTTCTGATTTGAACAAGATTTAATGGTTCAAATGGCCTAAATTTTACATATATCACGTAAAACATAGTGTTAACAAAGCCTTGAGAATATTAGATCAAATCTCTGCTTAAAACTGATAAAAAATGGCCTGGAACCTAATTTCGCTTGAACGATCCTTCGTATTTCGCTTGAACTAATATGTGCATTTTCAAGCGAAATAAGACTTTTCAGTTGATTCTGCTTGACAATTCAAGCGAAATAAGTCATTTCGCTTCAAAGTTCCTGATTTCGCTTGAATATCTGTTTCCGCTTGAAAATTTTTGCTGATTCCGCTTGAAGCTATTCCGCTTCAAACTGTTTCCGCTTGGATTTGCTGTTTTTCAAAATTTCAAAATTTTCTAAGTGTTTGTTAACTGTTTCAGGTACGTGAAAGATGGACGAATTCATGAATTCTTTCAGTGATATGTATGCCTTTGCGGGAAACTCTGGAGATGATACTTCTAACAACACCAATGAGAACACGACGAATGCAAAGAAAACTTTGTCAGATACTTTAGGTGTGGAAAGTGCATATGGAACATATAACAAATCCCCAAAGTTGATGGCGATCGAAGAGTACAGTCGGTGGGCCAAGAAATTTGAAGAATGGTTAAAGGAATTTGCGTATCACGGCTGGAAAAGTCTAAAGAATGGATACACTGATGGAGGGAAAAATGGTGAAAATTTGACATCAACTGAAGAAATAGAAGTTTTTATTGCCGAGCAAAAATGCATCGCGTTGTTGTTTCAGTCTGTTCGAGAAGATATAATATCTTTGATCGAGTATAACAATGCTAAAGATCTGTGGAAAAAGTTAGAAGTGAAATGCTTGGGTAGTGCAGAAATAGTGAAAAACAAAAAGAAACTGCTAAGAAAAGAGTTTGATTTATTTGGTTGTTTAAAAAATGAATCAGTTTGTAAGATGATTGAGAGGTTTGGGCACTTGAAGTTGGAGCTGGCGAGACATGGAATTATCTATTCTCAAGAAGAGTTAGTCGACAAATTGTTTGACTCGTTGCCAGATGAGATGGATTGGCAATACTATGCCTTGATGTTGAAGAATACAATCAAGTCTGAGGATCTTACAGTTGATTTGTTGATTGAAAGATTAGAGAGTCACGAGCTGGAGATAAAGAAAACACACAAAGTCAATCACTCGTCATATCAGCAGAATTTGGAGCTGTATTATCTAAAAAGCATGATTCCCAAGAATGCGTCTCCCAAGACAGCTTTTTCTGCTGAAAATTCCAACACATCTAGCAAAGAGAGTGTAAGCAGTGGATTTCACAGTGGCTCTTCGTTAACTTCAAACCAATCAGCTGCAAAGAACTTATATCAATGCAACATAGCTGTGGATTTAAAGAACGCTCAAAACTTCAGCGAGGAGTCTGCAAAGCAACAGATGGTTTTCTTAGCTTCTGTGCTAGAGTCGTATGAGAGCCTTGTGGCAGGCAAGATAGGCAACACCAACCTAACAAAGGAAGACTACGATCAAATAGATCCTGAGGAGATGGAATTGATCGACATAAGGTGGTGTATGGCCAGTGCAGTGAGAAGGGCACAACGTTTTATGGAGATTACAGGAAGAAAGTCTATTGGTGGACCATCTACCAAGTTAGGCTTTGACAAGTCAAAAGTGACCTGTTTCAAGTATAAACAGAAAGGTCATTTTAAAAGAGAGTGCCGGAATGCTTATGCGGATGATTCTGAAAATCCGTTCAAAGAAGATTACTACAAGAGAGCGATTTATCATCAGAATAAATCAGAACCGCCCAGAATGAAACAACTTGAGGATAATAAAGAAAAATCCAGAGCTCTTGCTGTGATTCATGATGATGAAGGTTTTGACTGGAGTGAGTTGTTACCAGAGGAGGATGCAGTTGGATATGCTTTTATGGAAAAGATTGTTGAACCTGTTCCTTTTAAAGATAACAAAAATGAAAAAGAAAAGTATGTCAACAGAAAGATGATAGCTCAAAACAGAATGATCAGAATATCTGATATATATACTGAAGCAAAAAGGGTAAAGAGATGGGATCCAGACAGAGAATGTTATCTTGACCCCATGGGAAACAATGCTATTGACTCTAAGACCCTCGATCTTGAAACCATAATTCAACAAATTGCTGAAGAAGAAGAGGGTTGGCAAAGAAAATGGCGGGGAAGTGGAGAAGAGAAAAAAGAGAAAGAAAAAGAAAAACAAGAAAAGTCAAAGAAGATTGATGATGGGATCATTGATACTTCACAGGAGTTGATAGCTGAAAACTTGGGAAAGATGGCTGACAAAGTGCTGGCTGCTAAAGAACTTGAGGTAGATTCTAAGTCCGTATCTGAGTCTAAAAGCCAGGTCAGTTCAAATGCGTCAACGAGTGCGTCAGGTAAGAAAGTTAATGGTGACATTGACTGCAAAAATTGCATGAAAGAGTGCAAAGTTTGTAGTACAATCACTTATCTAAATGGTAAGAAAGTTGATGATCTGACTGATAGAGTCAGAAGTGTTGAAGATCAATTCCTTAACCGTGATAAAATGTTGAAAGCTTCGAACGACAGATTAAAAGAATTAACTGACAAAATTGAAAATGATAAAATTGATAAAGAAAAAGTTAGGAAAGAAAATGAGCAGTTAGTTCTTGAAAATCGTCAGATTTCATAAAAATTTAAGAAGCTTAAACGAACAGTTAAAGATGCTGATGACAGAAATGGTAAGACAATTAAAGAAAATAATCATCTGTCAGGAGTTCTTCGGGTAAAAGAAGAGTTAATCAACCAGCAACTGGATGAAATTGCAAAGTTGAAGCTTAAATTTCAAGAAGCTGAAATTGAAAATGAACGAATCCAGTTGAAACTAAAAAGTTACAACTCCACAAGCTTTGTTTTGCAACACATTGTTCCTAAACCCATCGGGAAAAACAAAGCAGGCGAAGATGTTTACTCGGATGGAACTGGGGTTGGGTTTCATCAGGTTCCACCACCAGTTTTAAACAATTATTCAAAGAAAAAGTCCGGGTTGGTTAATGATGAAGATGAAACAAATGAAATAAAACTTCCAGAGTCAATTGATGTTACATTTTCTTCATCTGATGATAGTGTTCAAACTGATATTGTGAAAGGCATGGCTGAAAGTGTTTTGAAGTCTGATAGTGATTCAGTTGAGGATGAAGAATGTTTTCTAAACAATTACATTCCGAAACAAAAATCCAAAAACAACTTAAATGAAGAACCTACTCTTGTCATGTACAAGATGTCGGGATCGGATAAGTTGTATTCGGATTCTGAGTTTCCATTGGAGAATGTTAATGTTGCAAAATTGACAAATGTGTTCAAACTGGTTGAAATTGATTTGTCTGAAGTAGAAGGTTTGACTCAGACAAAGAGGCAAATGAATTTTGAAAAAGATAAAGCTTACTACAAAAAGCCTGTTGTTCCACCACGTTTTTATAACAACAATCAAAACAAATGGTCGGGTGGTTATCAGGGTGGTAAGAATTATCAAAGAAGAAATTTTCCAAACAGAAGGTTTGCTGAGAAGAAAGTGTTTGTGTCAAGTTCGAGTTCACTTTCTGATGAAGAATCTAAGATTTTTTCGAAAACAAATGAAGAATTCTTTGAGAAGAAGGTCTCACAGCCTCAGACTGAAGGCACAAGTCGAGTAGTTGATACTCGTACATGTTTCAAATGTAACAAAGTTGGGCATATTGCACGAAAGTGTACCAATTTTAAGCCTAAGTCTGAAGTTGTTGAGAGTTTGAAAAGGAAGATTGATACAAAAGGAAAAGCTCCAATGGTTATTGAGAAAATTTTGAAAAATGAGAAAACAAAATTCAAAACTGAGCCTGTTAAGAAATTGGAAACTAAAAATGACAAATTTTACAAACGGGTTGCACCATCTCAACAAACATGGAAGCCAAAAAGTTCATCTAAACCAAAGGTTTCAGAGTCAGAAAAACAATCGTCTTCTACCACATCGGTAAAGATGGATGTTCCTTTGGATTATTATGAACAATTGGAGAAACAATCTTCTACTCCATCAGAGAAGAAAAATGTTCAAAAGAAAGATCAACCAAGTGGTCAATCTAAGAAAGATGAGTTTGTTTTATACAAAAAGGTTGAGGTTGGATCTGAGGAAAGCTTGAAGATGAATGACAAAAACTTTCCACCACTTTACATTAGAAAATCTCACATTAATGTCAAGTTACCCGAGTCAAAAGAGGCTTGGGTGGCAACAAAATCTCACTAAATGTTTGTGATATGTGCAGGAGCTTCCAAGATCCGTTTCACGATGGATTATGGATAGTGGAGCTTCTCGGCACATGACAGGGAAGACAGCGTTGTTGTATGATGTTAGAAATTTCAATGGAGGATATGTAGGGTTCGCATGTAACCAAGGTGGTAGAATTTTTGGTGAAGGAACGTTGTCCAATGGCATTGTCACGTTTGAAAGAGTGAATTACATCGCCGAGCTTGAGAACAATCTTCTAAGCATTTCACAAATCTGTGATCGCATGTACACAACGCACTTTACAGACAAAGAATATTTGATCTTGAAACCAGGATTTGTTATCCCTGAAGAATGGATTATCATGAGGGCACCAAGAGTCAATGATCTGTACATGTTGGACATGAGTGTAGCTACTACAACCACTGGTCAGGCTCATTGTTTTGTGTCTAAAGCAACGGAGAAAGAATCACAGTTGTGGCACCGCAAGATGGGGCATATTCACCTACGAAAAATGAATCACCTGGTGCATAATGATTTAGTTCTGGGTGTTCACATTAAAGGTTTTCATCTGGAAGGGGAGTGCATTAGCTGCGTCAAAGGCAAGCAAAAGAAGAAATCACATCCTCAAAAGAAAGTCAATTCAGTTTCCAGACCGTTAGAGAGACTTCATATGGATCTTTTTGGTCCAGTAAACGTTAAAAGTATTACAGGGGATCTCTACTGTCTTGTGGTAACTGATGATTATTCCAGATTTTCGTGGGTATCATTCTTGAAGTCTAAAGATGAGACGTTTGAAAGTTTGATGGCGTTGTTCAGGAAAATTGAAAATTTGTACCAAAGGCATATAAAAAGATTTAGATGTGATAATGGTACTGAGTTCAAGAACAACAAGATAGAAGAATATTGTGATGAGAGAGGTATACTGTAAGAATTTAGTGCTCCTTACACTGCGCAGCAAAATGGAGTAGCAGAAAGAAAGAACAGGACACTAATCGAAACGGCCAGGACGATGCTTGCTGATTCAAATCTACCAGTCAATTTTTGGGCAGAAGCAGTGTTAGCCGCTTGCTATACAATCAACCAGGTTCTCACTGTAAAGAAATTCAACAAGACATGTTTTGAGCTGATCAACAATCGGAAACCGAACCTGAAGTATTTAGAACCGTTTGGGTCTCTCTACACTGTTCTAGAGCCTTTTGGTAAATTTGGTCCAAAGAGCTTTGAAGGAATTTTCGTGGGTTATGCTAGTCCATTGAAACGAGTCTTTGTTCCAAGCTTGAAGCAGATCATCGAAGCACAACATGTTGAGTGTCAAGGGTATACTATGCCGCCTCAGAATCCCGGTGACTCATGGCGTTTTAATTATGAAAAATTGTGGGATTCGTTTGACATTGAAGAAGAACCGGATTTCTTTGACGAGTTGGATATTTTGAGAGAGTATGAAGAAGAATCGGAGGAAAGATTCCCAGCAGATACTTTTGTTCGTCAACAAAAAGCTTCAAATGATGATGAAGCAGGTCCAAGCAATGCTGGTGAACATGATGATATCCAACAAAATGAAGTTGCTCATGACAATCAGACGGCAGTGAACGATAATCAAGAATCTGATGCAAGGCCAGTATTTGATCATGGTGATTCAGATTCTGAGGGGGAGCAAATCCAGATCTCAAGTCAAACAGTTCCAGTCGATGAACAAGGTGCAAATCAGAATATCACAAATTTGGAAGGCAAGGTAGATGTTCCAGGAGAGGTGATGCCAAGAACACTTTCATACCATCCAGAGGAGTTGATAATCGGAGAATTACAGTCAGGCGTCTGCAATAGAAGACAACTTGATCAAGGGCTTACATGTTTTTATACTACAGTTGCTCCTTTACAAACTGAATTCTCATTGAGTTGTTTTATTTCGCAGATTGAACCAAGGACCTACAAAGAGGCGCTTACTGAAGATTCTTGGGTCAATGCGATGCAGGAGGAACTGAGCCAATTCGAGAAGTTAGGAGTGTGGAAGTTAGTAGACTTTCCTGATGGTCAGAGGAAGATAAACACCAAGTGGGTGTTTAAGTGCAAGAGGGATGATAGAGGAGTTGTTGTTCGTAACAAAGCTCGACTCGTAGTCCAGGGTTTCAGTCAGCAGGAGGGGATAGATTTCACTGAAGTATATGCTCCGGTTGCTAGACTAGAAGCGATCAGAATCTTCCTGGCATTTGCATCTTGGAAAAATTTCAAAGTATATCAGCTAGATGTGAAATCAGCGTTTCCCTATGGGAAGGTAAAAAGGAGGTATATGTCGGTCAGCCACCGGGCTTCACCGATCCAATCCACAAAGACAAGGTCTACTTGCTAGACAAAGCGCTGTATGGTTTACACCAGGCCCCGAGAGCTTGGTACGAGACATTGTCTCAACAACTGCTAGCCAACAGCTTCATTCGTGGAAAAGTGGATGCCACTCTCTTCACCAAAGAGGTTGATGGACATCTTCTGATAGTTCAAATATACGTGGACGACATCATATTTGGGTCAACAAATGAGAATCTATGCAAAGATTTTGAACAGGTTATGAAGCAGAAATTCGAAATGTCATCAATGGGTGAGATGAAATTCTTTTTGGGACTGCAGGTTGATCAACTATCCAAAGGAATTTTCATACATCAAACGAAGTATGTTCATGATATCTTGGAGAAATTCGGGATGTCAGGTTCTACACCAGCTTTCACCCCATTAGCGACGAACCATGGGATAAACCCTGATCTCACCGGAGAGAAGGTAGATGAAACATTGTATCGTTCCATGATCGGATCGCTGATGTACTTAACAGCTTCAAGACCCGATATTATGTACCCAACCTGCGTCGCAGCAAGATTTCAATCTAACCCAAGTGCTTCGCATATGGTGATTGTGAAAAGGATATTAGGCTACCTGAAAGGAACTCCATCATTGGGGTTGTGGTATCCAAGAGAAGGCGATTTCATGCTCGAAGGGTATTCCGATTCCGACTTCGGATGCTGCAAAGTTAACGCAAAATCAACAACAGCGGGATGTCAGTTTTTCTGACCACGATTGGTCACATGGTAATGCAAAAAGCAAACCTCTGTGGCTTTATCCACATGTGAAGTTGAGTATGTATCTGCTAGCAGTTGCTGCTCTCAGATCTTGTGGATCCAGCAACAGATGCACGACTACAGTTTGCAATTTCTAAACACCCCTATCTTTGTTGATAATGAGGCAGCAATTAACATTACTAAAAATCATGTTCATCACGCTAAAACCAAGCACATTGAAATCCGTCATCACTTCATTCGCGATTGTTTCGAGAAGAAGTTGATACGAATTGAGAAAATTCACACTGATGAACAAAATGCTGATTTACATACCAAAGCATTTGACAAAACTCGTTTTCAATATTTGCTAAAACTGAATGGTATGAAGCTTTTATTGGTGTTGGAAGAGATTCTCGGCATTGATGAAGGAGACATTGTAGATGATGTTGAGAAGCAATCTGCAATGGTTTGTCGATTTTTTACTTGTTTTGGTATTTAGGGGGAGAGTATAGGGTAATATTTTTAGAAAATACAAAAACAATAAAAAATGGAAAAAAATACAAAAACATGAGATATTTTCAAAATCCTAAAACAATAGAAAACCAGAAAAGAGCTTGTGTAAAAAGGGAAAATGATAGTACATTGGCTTGACAGTTACGGTATGCTAAAGAAATGGAAAGTTTAAATGCGTTAAACAGTCTCGCTGATGATGTGTCGATAGGTTTTTACACATTTAGTAGGTTTGTTCGGGATATCAACCTAAATCTTTACTTACTTATTTCGTGGGGAACACTACTTGGATATATAGGTAACCCCTTAAATCTTGTTTGAAAGATCCCTCTTTCTGAGATACTAGGTCTTTATACTCAGTGATATCTGGGGTATTATCCCGGGACTTCTGATTTTGCAGAAGCAATGGCCTAGTCCCCGGAGAATACTTTACCGCATACTTGAAATATAGCGCCGCCCTCAGCATAAATGATGAGACAATAAAATTGCTAATCAATGCTATTGTAAAAAAGATCCTCTAAAGGGGACACACCTTAAGTCGAACCGTCATCTCTCTGCTGAACGGTAGTTCTGACCTGAGCTCTCACGGTTTCGTATTGTTTCTTAATTTATTCCCTTACAGATATCATCTGTGGTATACTCACCTGTAAGACTGAATATTGGGATCTGGATACGGGAGTATATTCAAGAGGTGGGACACACGTATGAGTTTAAGTCTTAAAACATTTAAATTCGTATCCTGGACAGATTTAAAATTGTGTGAAAATTTAAGTGGATCAGTATATCGACAATCTAAGCGAATTGTTTAATTCTGAGTATGTAATTGAAGCTTAACGGTACTTGTGACTTGTCGAATAGCTGATATGATTCCCTAACACGCTCAACCAAAAATATGCTTGTAAATAGTTTACCTTCATTGCATTTTATTTCTGCATTTCATTTCTAGTTTAGAAACCTTATTAAAAATCCAAAAAGATTTTACATTTCTGCTTTATTTTTTACAAACCAAAATGGAAAGCTGATCTTTAGATTCGAATTGAAGTAGATGCAGGAAGTTTCTGGACTGGATGATGAGTTTGGAGCTTAATCATGATAAATGTGTGAAAGATGAAAAGTTAAAGCAAGTTCATTAATTTGAAACTTGTAAATTTTCAGAAAATGTTTGAACTTATTTGTACAAAAAGTCAGTGTGAATTATCTCAGATCAACCAAGGTCATTAAGTTGGACTTGGTAGATAAATTGAGTAATCAGGGTTATTAACTTGGACCTAAATACTTAAATGGATTTCTAACACTGAAAGTTAAAAGGTAAGTTTGAATTGAAACTTTTATTGTCATATATCTTATATTTAGGTAGAGATTGTGCAGGTAACAGGAATCCCCATGGCAATGAAAATGTCAAAGTTTGAACCAGAATTAAAGTCCCAGCTTATCGAGAGGGGGAGTCTGCGAAAGGGGATGTCAGAATTCTGGATCGACACTCAAAGGGGAGATTGAAGATTAAAGTTTGAAGATAAAGATTAAAGAGAGCTTTTACAATGTCAAGACATTTTGGAGAAAGACTAAGACTAAAGACTCGACGCCGAAGACTTCGTCAACATCCAAGGGGGAGTCTGTTGGTGAACATAGTGTCTGTTAACTTCGTCTTAATCGAGTCTTATGTCTAGATTAGATTAACGGGCACACAACAAGGTCGAAATTAGGGTTTGTACATGTGTTAGTAGGTAATTTCGCTTGAGAGTGACATGGACATGTTCAAGCGAAATCAACACATGTGATTTCGCTTGAACAGGGCTGTGACATCCTCAAGCGAAATCAGGTCACCTATATATATGTGTGTTGTGTTGTCATTTGAAGCGGAATCTGATCTTGTTCTCTGAGCCGATGTGCTGTCCGTGTGTCATTTGAACTTGTAAAAAGCTCAGGATTGATCAATAAAGAGAAAATTGAAAGGAAACAAGTTGTTTGACATTGTTTACATTGATTCCGCCTTTGTAAATGATGATGAACTACTCAACTTGACTGTTTAGGGTCACCAGAACGATCCAACACATACAGTTCATGAAATTTTCACCATCTAGTTCATGCCAAAATACATGAATCAATTAAACATCTAGACCCATCACAGTCGATTACATCTCTTTGGTTCTAAATCACAATCATGCAAATCCAATTCATATGAAAAATCTTAACTAACATGCTCAATCATGGTAATCACAACATTGTCTAGTACACAATTAATAATGAATCACTAACCGAAATATGAGATAGGGCCAAGATGATCTTCAAGAGAGAGGGGTGTTGCCGTCGAGTGAAGGGAGAGAGCTTTAGGGTTTGTGTGTGTTAAGTGTTTGCAAATTATGAGGATCAAAACCCCATAATGGGATATGCATACGCATAGGGAGTGGGCCGAACCCATTCTTTAGGCTGCCCTCTTGGTCTCGAGTTCCATAAGAGTGGGCCGAGAAAGAGGTGTGACAAGGCACAAAGTGTACGGCCCTAAAGGCTTGTGCGATTAGAAGTCGTTGTGTGACCAAGTTTATTATACATATGGAACACGTAATATTCCATTGAAATCAAACATGTCAACTAGTCACGTAATGTTCATACAAGTTATATTAAAACACAAAGAAAGGTTCTGGAACACGGGTTGTCACATGTTTAGCTTTAGCGTTTAGCTTTAGGGTTTAGGGTTTAGCTTTAGGGTTTAGGGTTTAGCTATAGGGTTTAGCTTTAAGGTTTAGCCTTTAGGGTTTAGCCTTTAGGGTTTAGCTTTTAGGGTTTATAGTTTAGATTTTACGGTTTAGCTTAGGTTTTAGCCTTATTTTTTAGCTTTAGGGTTTAGAGTTTAGGAGTTAGGATTTTGGGTTAAGAGATCTTAGTTAGGGTTCGACAAGCCGGTTCCAACGCCGTTGGAATAAGTCCAACACACCTGAAGGCACAGACGATATTATGGATGGAATGTTAGATGAAAGAGAAAGTAGTGTACCAACACACCTTGTTTCATGTTGATACATATAGATGCACATGTGCATTTCTAATATTGTTAACATAAAAAGTAGTGTACATGAAAGTACAGTTGTCTAATATTTGTAATGAATTACGGAATTTGTCAAAGAAATGATACAAATGCATATGTGCATGGATAACTGTGACTAAAAAAATTTGAATTTTTTTATTATAAATGAAATATAGCAATTTTTTACAAAAAAAAATAGTAAAAAAATTGGGTGTTTTTTAGATTTTTTTAGGTATTACTGTTTGTGTTCACACTGGTTCTCGCAATAAAGGGTTGTTCCTAACGGATCCTTCTCCTATATATATATATATAGGGAGAGGATCATGAGAAAACTACATATAAATGAGAAACTAAAAAAAGCCTAAAAAGCATATCATTTTTTACATTTTTTTATTAAAAATCGCTAATTTTTATATAAAAAAATTCAAAAAAAAACTTGTACTGCACATGTGCATTATATGTGTACTACACATGTGTATTAAATGCTTAAAATTAGCTTTTGAGTTTAGTTTAGCTTTTAGGGTTAGGTTTTTTTGGAGGTTTAGGATTAAGATTAGATTTTTGGTTGTGGGGGGGAGGGTGGGTTTAGGTTTTTGGGGGGTGGGGGGGGGTTTAGGTTTTTTTCGGGTTTATGTTTAGGGTTTAGTTTTAGGTTTTTGGGAGGGGGAAGGGGGTGGGGGGTTTAGGTTTTTGGGGGGTGGGGGAGTTTAGGCTTTTGGTGGTAGAGTGAATTTAGGTTTTTGAGGGGTGGGGGTGGGGGTTTTTAGGTCTGGTGGAGGTTGGTTAAGTGGTTTAGGCTTTTCCATATTATTGCACATGTGCAGTACAAAAAAAAATTAATTTTTTATATATAAAAATTAGCGAAAATTAATAAAAAATTATAAAAAAATTGATATGTTTTTTTTGTTAGTTAATTTTTTGGTTTTCTCATTATCCATCCCCTGTATATATATACTTAAAGTTAGCTTTTGAGTCTAGTTTAGCTTTTAGAGTTAGGTTTTTGGAGGTTTAGGATTACGATTAGGTTTTGGGTGTGGGGTGGGGTGGGGGTGGGAGGGTTTAGGTTTTTTTCGGGTTTATGTTTAGGGTTTAGTTTAAGGTTTTTGGGAGCGGGGGGTGGGGGTTTAGGTTTTTTGGGGCTGGGGTTAGGCTTTTGGTGGGAGGGTGAATTTAGGTATTTGGGGGGTGGGGTGGGAGGGTTTAGGTTTTTGGGGGGTGTCGATGGGGGTGGGTTAGTGCACATGTGTAGTACAAAAAAAAATTAGGTTTAGGTTTAGGCTTTCCGTATTAGTGCACATGTGTAGTACAAAAAAAATTAAAAAAATTTTCATACATAAAAAAAGCGATTTTTAATAAACAAAATTGTAAAAAAAATTTGGTATGTTTTTTAGACTTTTTTAGTTATTTTTTTGGTTTTCTTATTACGCCAACAGCAGTGACCTTGTCACGTTGCATCAACACGCAACCAAGTCCTTGGATGGAAGCGTCGCAATAAACCACAAAATCGTCTGTGCCTTCAGGCAATGAGAGAATTGGATGGAATGTTAGATGAAAGAGAAAGTAGTGTACCAACACACCTTGTTTCATGTTGATACATATAGATGCACATGTGCATTTCTAATAAACCCTAAAGGCTTGTGCGATTAGAAGTCGTTGTGTGACCAAGTTTATTATACATATGGAACACGTAATATTCCATTGAAATCAAACATGTCAACTAGTCACGTAATGTTCATACAAGTTACATCAAAACACAAAGAAAGGCTTTGGAATACGGGTTGTCACAGGTTTAGCTTTAGGGTTTACCTTTAGGGTTTAGGGTTTAGCTTTAGGGTTTAGCTATAGGATTTAGCTTTAAGGTTTAGCTTTAGGTTTAGCCTTTAGGGTTTAGCTTTTAGGGTTTATAGTTTAGATTTTACAGTTTAGCTTAGGTTTTAGCCTTATTTTTTAGCTTTCGGGTTTAGAGTTTAGGAGTTTGGATTTAGGGTTTAGGGTTAAGAGATCTTAGTTAGGGTTCGACGAGCCGGTTCCAACGCCGCTGAAATAAGTCCAATCGGAGTTCGTTTGAGTCGGTTCCCCGATGTTCCCCATTTTTTAGTGTTCCCCAATGAACCTTCCCCTATATATATAGGGTAAGGTTCATGCGAGAACCACCCTTATTGTGAGAACCGCGAGAACCAATGTGAACAGAAAATAAAATCTAAAAAAAATCAAAAAAGCACTCAATTTTTTTTTAATTCTTTTTAAAAAAAATCGCTACATTTCGTTACCATAAAAAAACTTTTTATTTTCGAGTAACAGTTATCCATGCACATGTGCATATGTATCATTACTTCGACAAATTCGGTAATACGTTATCAGGAATAGACAAATGCACTTTAATTTACAATACCATTCGTAATACACTACTTTTTACATTACCAATATTAAAAATGCGCATGTGCATCATTAGGTATAAACATGATATAACGTGTTTTGGTACAAAATGGTGTTTACATACATTTTGTGATTTTGAATGGAGAAGTAGGCCCATATACATGTTTTTTGGTTAGTTATATCTAGTGGTTGATGGTTTGGTTATAGTTGTCAATTTATGATGTAATATGTTGATTGGATGGTATAAATGGTGTTTACATACATGTAATAAAGTGAAAATATTGGTAATGTTATTGTATTATGGATGGTAGGAGGTAATGGTATTGTATTATGGATGGTAGGAGGTAATGGTAGTGTATTATGGATGGTATGATAGATGAAAGGGAAAGTGTATTCAAAGTAGTGTACCAAAACACCTTATTTCATGTTGATACATATAGATACACATGTGCATTTCTAATATTGGTAATGTAAAAAGTATTGTATTACACATGGTAGTGTAAATGAAAGTGCAATTGTCTAATATTTGTAATGAATTACGAAATTTGTCAAAGAAATGCCAAAAATGCACATGTGCATGTTTGTGTATTATGGATGGAATGTTAGATGAAAGAGAAAGTAGTGTACCAACACACCTTATTTCATGTTGATACATATAGATGCACATGTGCATTTCTAATATTGTTAACGTAAAAAGTAGTGTATTACACGTGGTAGTGTACATGAAAGTGCCGTTGTCTAATATTTGTAATGAATTACGGAATTTGTCAAAGAAATGATACAAATGCACATGTGCATGGATAACTTTGACTCAAAAAAAAATTTGAATTTTTTTATTATAAACGAAATATAGAGATTTTTACAAAAAAAAAATAGTAAAAAAAATTGGGTGTTTTTTTAGATTTTTTTAGGTATTACTGTTTGTGTTCACACTGGTTCTCGCAATAAAGGGTGGTTCCTAACGGATCCTTCTCCTATATATATATATATATATATATATAGGGAGAGGATCATGAGAAAACTACATATAAATGAGAAACTGAAAAGGCCTAAAAAGCATACCATTTTTTACAATTTTTTTTATTAAAAATCGCTAATTTTTATATAAAAAATTCAAAAAAAAACTTGTACTGCACATGTGCATTATATGTGTACTACACGTGTATTAAATGCTTAAAATTAGCTTTTGAGTTTAGTTTAGCTTTTAGGGTTAGGTTTTTTGGAGGTTTAGGATTAAGATTAGATTTTTGGTTGTGGGGGGAGGGTGGGTTTAGGTTTTTGGGGGGTGGGGGGGGTTAGGTTTTTTTCGGGTTTATGTTTAGGGTTTAGTTTTAGGTTTTTGGGACGGAGGAGGGGGTGGGGGGTTTAGGTTTTTTTTGGGGGGGTGGGGGTGGGGAGTTTAGGCTTTTGGTGGTAGAGTGAATTTAGGTTTTTGAGGGGTGGGGGTTGGGGGTTTTAGGTCTGGTGGGGGCGGGTTAAGTGGTTTAGGCTTTTCCATATTAATGCACATGTGCAGTACAAAAAAATTAATTTTTTTTATATAAAAATTAGCGAAAATTAATAAAAAATTGTAAAAAAATTGGTATGTTTTTTTTTTGTTAGTTAATTTTTTTGTTTTCTCATTATCCATCCCATGTGTATATATACACTTAAAGTTAGCTTTTGAGTCTAGTTTAGCTTTTAGAGTTAGGTTTTTTGGAGGTTTAGGATTACGATTAGGTTTTGGGTGTGGGGGTGGGAGGGTTTAGGTTTTTTTCGGGTTTATGTTTAGGGTTTAGTTTAAGGTTTTCGGGAGCGGGGGGTGGGGGGTTTAGGTTTTTTGGGGGTGGGGGTTAGGCTTTTGGTGGGAGGGTGAATTTAGGTATTTGGGGGGGTGGGTGGGAGGGTTTAGGTTTTTGAGGGGTGTCGGTGGGGGTGGGTTAAGTGGTTTAGGTTTTCCGTATTAGTGCACATGTGTAGTACAAAAAGAAATTAAAAATTTTTTCATACATAAAAAAGCACTTTTTAATAAACAAAATTGTAAAAAAAAAAATTGGTATGTTTTTTAGACTTTTTTAGTTAGTTTTTTGGTTTTCTTATTTAAACTAGTTTTCTCATGATCCATCCCCTTATATATATATATATATATATATATATATATATATATATATATATATATATATATATATATGAGAAGGATCCGTTAGGAACCACCCTTTATTGCGAGAACCCCGAGAACTAGTGTGAACACAAACAGTAATACCTAAAAAAATCTAAAAAACACCCAAAAAAAAAATTTTACTATTTTTTTTTGTAAAAATCGCTATATTTCGTTTATAATAAAAAAATTAAAAAAAAATTCGAGTCATAGTTATCCATGCACATGTGTATTTGTATCATTTCTTTGACAAATTTCGAAAATCATTAAAAATATTAGACAATTGCACTTTCATTTACACTACCACGTGTAATACACTACTTTTTACGTTAACAATATTAGAAATGCACATGTGCATCTATATGTATCAACATGAAATAAGGTGTGTTGGTTGTCACACCCCTTTCTAAGGCGGAAGCACGAGGTATGATCCTGAAAGGTTCTCATTGCATACGAAAGGTAAACATACTACATGCTCGTAAAATAACTCCAAATGCCATTATCATTACATAATTAAAACATAACATAGGTTAAGTGTTTACATCACAAGACAGCATATTGTCTGAAAAGTCTACACCATATTTTAAAGACAAACATGAAGGTTTTGATTCTTATATCCCACACAAGATGGAATTTAGAAACCAAATCCCACAAAAAACAGGCATCGGAGTCTTGACACGACATGACTAAAATAAATGCGACATCTTGGAGCAGGAGTAAGACTGCGCTCACATCCACCTTAGTCACCTGAAATACATGTGAGTTTTGGAAAAATCGTCAACATAATGTTGGTGTGAATTCATGCAGATTTGTGAAAACATTTAAGCATTCGTTATGGAAAACATGGTATGTAATTTCAAGTATTTCTGTAAATGTAAGGAAATCGAGATCGCTAATGGTTTGCAAGGCCATTAACATGTGACACGACATAGGAAGCATCCAAACCATAGGCATTTTTAGTTGTCGATCCTCGACTGTCGATTCACGACTAGAGACACAAAAGCACTGCTTGGTAAAAGAGTGGCCAAGAGTGTGGTTGCCTGAAACCCATTAGATCTAACATTTTGTTCCGCGGTCTTGGTATGTAACTGATTAATGGTGCTTATGGCACCCTATTTGTGATATGATCTAAAGTATCATTCCTTAGTTTTTGTATTCAACATACCATAACACATGTATTTTCCCCAAGTTTAGAAAACAAGTAAAAGTTTAAAAGTGGGGACATGAACTCACAACTTTGCGTTTCCTGCGTCGTAAACGTCACCGGTAGCGTCGTGACCTATACGTGTTCTATAATGTTAGTCACTAGACTTGTATCGCACAAGTACAAGTCACCATCTTTTATGTATATGTTCTTTGTTGTTAAAAATAATTTATATTTTTAACTATGTATGTTACTTATATTATTTTCCAAAAATAAATATAAGTATTTTGTATTTTTCACCAAAAATAAATACTTTGATTTTTATTACTTTCCGGAATTATATTTCTAAAAAAAATAATATATTTTTTTAAGGCTTGTATGAAATATATATATTTTGTCATGCTATAAAATATATATGTGTTTATTTTTGTTATCCACCCGAGTTATATATTTTTGTCCAAAAATATATTTTAAGTTCATAACTTGTCCAAGTTAAATAATATGTTAAGAAATATATTTTCATAAATATATTTTCTTGTATTTGTCCATGTGCTTGTTATGTATTCTCATGCATTTTGTATGTGTATTTTTGTATTTTTACTCCTTAGGAGTATTTAGTGTATTTTAAAGTCCTAATACACTACTACATATAATACACATAATATACACTTAGCACAAGATTTGGTGATTACTAAATACATACATTTTCCCAAAAATATACATACTTAATATAAATTTTATCTTGAAGAAATAATCATTTCTTAACTTGTAATTTCTTACAAAGATTAGGGAAACCTTGGTAAATATTTTTAGGTGAATTTTTAAGGAATAAGTTTCCCCAAAACTTATATTTTTCTAAGTGTCAAAATTTTATAAAAATTTTGACATAGTGTCCCCTAAAAATGGAGGTTTCCCATGTTTTCAAAACATGTGTTTATTTTCTTTTCAATCATCAAAACAATTTTCAACAACAATCATCAACAACATATACTAATTTTTTTATATGAAACATCATGGTGAACTTGATTCTAGTTAAACATGTGTAGTCTTTTAAATCTACACTTTACATAAGGTGATCTTTCCAAAAATAAGTGTTCTTGTAAATTTTTAACCAACTTTTTATAAGACTTTATTTTACTAACCAGCTCATCCATGAGTTTAATGGTTTCAATGTTTGTAAATCATGTTTCTAAAACCACTTTTATGTTTATTAGAAAGATCATTGATTTTAATCTCATGTTTATCCATGGATCTTTCAAGATCCATGCTTAATATCTTTAGATCTTTCAAAAACAAGCTTTATATTATATTTTTAACAAACTTTCCATGAGTTTTAGTTTCAAAAATTAATTCTACACATACTTTATCACTTCAAAATTACAAGTTTATGCACAAAAATTCATATTTCAAGTTCACATTATGCTTCATATGTTCACCTTCAAGTTTAACCATAGACCCTTCAAGATCCATGCTTAAATTTGGTAGATCCAAGCTTTAACATACTTGATCTAATCATAAACACAAGATACCACATCAACAACTTCATTACATACACTAAAATTTCATGTAATCACTTATTTTCTTCATGATTATGTTAGATCTTTTCATTTTTAACATTAGATGTTAAGCTGTTTAGATGGTGAAACTTGTACATAACATAAACATAACTTAAATTATTGATCAAGAAGCATACTACTAGCTCTAGTGGCTAGGGAAGTGGCACAAAATGAAGGTGATGAACAAAGAAGAAATCAAGAGGTTAAAAGCTCCACAAGATGGTCCTTCAAGTTCTTACACTTCAAGCCTTCTTAGGTGATCTCCATACACCTTCTAGTGGCCTTGGAATGGTTGTTTGAAGCTTGAAAAAGGTGAGTGTGGGTGTGTCTATATGAGCCGAGAGTTAGAGAGTAGGGGAGGAAGAAGATGAAGTGGTTTGTGAGTGTGATTAGTTTATGCTTTATAAAGATCTTCCATATCTTGTAATGGTATAATTCGTAGAATATTCCTTACATAAAATCTAACATAATCTAATAAAATCAAGTGAAATCAAATAAAATCCCCTTGTGGGACCCATAGGGCCGGATTTGGTGGAAGGGGGGGGGTAAATGTAAAATTTTGGAAGTTGAAGGATTAAAGTGCAAATGACAAGGTATAAGTATGTTTAATTATGTTTAGGGGTTTTTATGATTTTTAAGGTGTTCTAGCATCAATACTACTTTAATATCATAAAAGCATTGCTTCTAGCCAAATTTTGATGTCCCAGTTATTGTCCGGTTGTTCGGTTCGTTACGATTCGTTAAAGTGCCGAATTGCGCAGTTTCACTAGGTATAAAGCACTTTTTGTGGCAGTTTTAATTCCTGACACTTTGTGAGTTATTTTGGACAATAAAACATAAATTCTACATGATATTAATGTGCTTAAAAGCTAATTATAGCTGAATTAGTGCTGATTTATGCTGAATTATGTATTTAAAGTGCGTTTCGGGTGTCTTTTAGTGCATAGTTTAGCTTCCAGAAAGTTTATATGTTAACCCTTGTATCCACACTTGGGTTTTAATGTATTTTAGATGTTGGGCCTACTCCTAGGACCTAATTCTATTATCTGACTGATTTCTGCAGAGCTGCTGACACAGTGTGTCTTACCGGTGAGTTTACTAGTCTTTCTGACGCAACGCTAAAAGTAATGCATAAAGCAATATTTGAAGTATAAAATGTGCATGAATTCACAAGCATAGCATTAAATCCGACAATGTTGACATTTAAGCACATATTTGCAGATATTAAATAATAATTAAACTGTACGGAAATTACCGGTTTTGGGCCCGTTGTCACAGTCTCCCCCCGTTAAAAGGATTTCGTCCCGAAATTCAGGCTGAGTGATCTCCCGCGTGAGTTTTCTCGAACAAATGGGGGTACTTATCCTTGAACCGGTCTTCACGTTCCCACGTGTACTCGGGTCCGTGTTTAGAGTTCCAACGTACTTTGACAAGTTTAACACTACTCCTCCGAGTCTTGTTGACCTTCCAGTCTGTAACCTCAACGGGTTCTTCGGTAAACCAGAGTGTGTCGTCGATATGCACTTCATCCGTAGGGATGATCACTGCTTCTTGGGTTGGACTCTTCTTGAGGTTGGACATATGAAACGTATCATGTACTCCGTTAAGTTCATCCGGTAATTCCAACTTGTACGCCACGGTACCAGTCTTTTCCAAGATCTTGAATGGTCCGATGTATCGTGGATTCAGCTTTCCACGTTTTCCGAATCTTACTACGCCCTTCCAATGTGAGACCTTCAACAGAACTCTATCTCCCACCTCGAATTCCAAAGGTTTCTGTCTTCGATCTGCGTAGCTCTTTTTTCGATCTCGAGCCGCCTTGATGCGTTCTCGGATCTGCATAATCTTGTTGGTTGTCTCTTGAACAAGTTCAGGACCAACCATACGTTGTCTCCCGCGTCTGCCCAACATAACGGCGACCGGCACTTGCGGCCATACAGAGCTTCGAACGGTGCGGCTTTTATACTTGTATGGTAGTTGTTATTATAGGAAAACTCAACTAAAGGTAGGTGAGTATCCCAGCTGCCACCTAGATCCATAACATATCCACAAAGCATATCTTCCAGTGTTTGTATGGTCCGTTCGCTCTGGCCGTCTGCTTGCGGATGGATGGCCGTGCTTAGATCTAGTTGAGATCCAAAGGCCTCCTGGAAGGATTGCCAGATCCTTGAGACAAAACGTCCATCTCTATCCGAAATGATCGAAATAAGCACTCCATGACGTGCCATAATTTCCTTCAGGTACAGCTCGGCAAGCTTTCCAGTGCTATCCTTCTCTCGGATCGGTAAGAAATGCGCAGACTTCTATAAACGATCGACTATCACCCATATCATATCATGCCCTCTAGGGGTCCTGGGTAATTTCGTTATGAAGTCCATTGAGATTTGTTCCCACTTCCACATGGGTATCTAAGGTTGTTGCAGTAGTCCAGACGGTTTCTGATATTCAGCCTTAACCTTGGCACAGGTTAGGCACTTTCCAACATAAACAGCAACATCGCTTTTAAGCCTCGGCCACCAATAGAATTCCTTCAAGTCTTGATACATCTTGTCCGATCCTGGGTGGATCGAGTATCTCGACTTATGAGCTTCATCAAAGATGATCTCTCGAATACCGCCATAGAGCGGAACCCAAATACGTCCCATAAAGTATAAAGTTCCCTCTTCGTTTGGCACCAATTTCCTCTCCATACCTTGGAGATATTCCGCTCTACGATTCTCCTTCTTAAGGACTTCTTGTTGTGCGTCATGAATGCATGCAGTGAGGTTCGTCCGAAAAGTCATCTCTAATGTTCGAATTCTTAGGGTCTTAACCCTTTCCTTTCGACTTAACGCGTCTGCTACTACGTTTGCCTTTCTAGGATGGTACTTAATCTCACAATCATAATCATTTAGCAGCTCGATCCATCGTCGCTGACGCATGTTTAATTCTTTCTGATCAAATATGTGCTGTAGGCTTTTATGATCTGTGAAGATTGTACATCGAGTACCATATAAATAATGTCACCAGATCTTCAAGGTAAACACCACTGCGCCTAGCTCCAGGTCGTGAGTGGTATAGTTCTTCTCATGAACTTTCAACTGTCTTGATGCGTAAGCGATGACCTTTTGGCGTTGCATAAGCACGCAACCCAAACCTTGACGCAAAGCGTCGCAGTATACCACGAAGTCTTCAGTGCATTCGGGTAAGGATAGTATCGGTGCATCGCATAGCTTACTTTTGAGAAGTTGGAAGGCTTCTTCCTGCTTATCACCCTAGTCGTACTTCCTGTCCCTCTGCGTAAGGGAAGTAAGCGGTTGAGCTATCTTGGAGAAATTCTCGATAAATCGGCGGTAATAGCCCGCTAAGCCCAAAAATTGTTGAACTTCAGTTGGAGTTTTGGGAGCTTCCCAATTCTTTATCGCTTCTATCTTTGCGGGGTCTACATGAATGCCCTTCTCGTTCACGACATGACCAAGGAACTGTACTTCGCGAATCCAGAATTCGCATTTTGAGAACTTTGCATAAAGTTTCTCTCTCTTTAGTAGTTCCAGAATGGTCCTGAGGTGTTGCTCATGCTCTTCTTTCGTTCGGGAATAAATCAAAATATCATCGATAAATACAATCACGAATTTATCGAGATATGGTTTGCAAACGCGGTTCATCAGATCCATAAATACTGCTGGCGCATTCGTCAATCCGAATGGCATCACAAGGAACTCGTAATGCCCATAACGCGTTCTGAATGCAGTCTTTGGTATGCTCTCTTCTTGGATCCTTAACTGATGGTATCCCGATCGAAGGTCGATCTTAGAATAGTAGCTCGATCCTTGCAACTGATCAAATAAGTCGTCAATCCTCGGTAGTGGGTACCGATTCTTGACAATGAGCTTATTCAACTCCCTATAATCGATACACATCTGCAGTGTACCATCTTTCTTCTTTACAAACAAAACTGGAGCTCCCTAAGGCAAGAAGCTTGGCCTTATGAATCCTTTATCCAACAACTCCTGGAGTTGTGTAGATAATTCTTGCATTTCGGATGGCGCAATCGATATGGTGCCTTGGCTATAGGAGCGGCTCCTGGAACCAGGTCAATATGGAATTCGACTTGTCTTTGCGGAGGTAGTCCTGGCAAATCTTCGGGAAGAACATCAGGGAATTCCTTCACCACATGAATGTCTTCGAGTTTCGGCTCCTCAGCCTTCCTATCTATCTACAACGTGCTCCAGGAACGCAACACATCCTTTCCTCAAGCATTTATGCGCCTTCATACAATTGATGATTCGCAGAGGCGTGTCTCGTTTCTCTCCATGCACAATGAGAGTTTCATCATTCGCAAGGGGGATGCGAATAATTTTCTCATGGCAGACAACTTCAGCCTTATTCTTGGACAGCCAGTCCATTCCAACCACCACATCGAAGCTAACCAATTGAGCAGACAAGAGGTCGATACTAAATCTCTGCTCACCAAGTTCTAATGTACAACCCCTAACAACTTCGCCCGATTCAACAAGCTTACCATCGGCTAGTTCTATGGAATAAGGAATATCTAATCTACTAGATTCTATTCCAAGCATACGTTTAAATTCCATAGACATGAAACTATAATCGGCACCAGTGTCAAATAGTATGGATGTAAAGTGATTGTTAATGAGAAACGTACCGGTGACCACATTAGGGTCCTCGCGTGCGTTCCTTGCTCCAATCACAAATGCTTGAGCCTGAGCATTGTTCTCTCTTGGGCAATCTTTCTTGAAATAATCCTTGCTTCCACAACCAAAGCATCCTTGATTCTGCCCAGTTCCATTACCATTCCGGTTACCATTACCATTGTCGTTTCCACCACCGCTTCCATTACCAGCACCGTTACGGTTTCCATTCCCATTCCTATTACCATTTCCATTTCTTTTTCCCCAACAGTTCTCGGTATGGTGACCCAGTTTTCCACACTTGTCACATTTTGGGATGCGACAAACTCCTTCATGATGACGCTTGCACTGATTGCATTTGGGCAGAGTGCCCTGGTATCCTCTGGCAGGAGCGTCATTCATGGCTGCAAGAGCTTTTGTTTCCTTGGGTGGAGTGGGTTCACGTTTCTTATTGTTGGAACTCTTGTTGTTACGTGTCGCTTGATTCAGGCTCGAATGCTTCCTCTTCTTGTCACCAGACGACTCAGCATGCGTCTCGGTCTTCTCAGTTGGTTTCAGCGATAACTTCTTCATACGGACAACATCTTCGGTAAGGCTGACAGCCAGAGTTACAGCCTGAGTGATCGTTTCAGGTTTAGCCGAAGTTACCATGCTGCGAAACTCTGGAGCCAATCCCTATATGTAGCGCTCAACACGCTTAAATTCGGGAGTCACCATATAGGGGATCACTCTTGATAGATCATGGAACCTTCGGGTATAACCAGTAATGTCCGCACCTTCCATGGTCAAGTGCCAGAACTCAGTCTCCAACCCTTGGAGTTCAGCACGAGAGCAATACTTCCCTCTCATTCTTTCCTTCAACTTGTCCCAAGTCATACCATACGCTGCATCATCTCTAGGGTTTGGACTTGTAAATTCCACCAAGTCAAAGCTTCATCAACAAACAACCCAGTAACAAAAGTGACTTACTGGTCCGTGGTACACTTGCTCATGTGGATAGTGGAATCAGTCTTCTCCGTCCAGCGCACGAATGCCACTACGCCTCCAGTGTCGTCGTAGTTCAGTCGTTTGCAGTCGAGAAACTGCTTGAAAGTGCAGCCTTGGGTTGTGTTTCCTCCAGATGAATCTCCATGTCCATTACGTCTAGTATTGCTTGGTCCTCCACTGTGTTCAGTACGGTTCGCCTCGTACTGGGCGATAGCTTCGGAGATTCTTTCTTCCAGCAGGGAGTTCAGTTCTTCAGCAGTCCTTGGTAGTGGGGGAGGAGGAGGTTGATCACGAGCGTTCACAGCTCTTCTGGGTGCCATGTTCTGACAGAACACAACAGGGTTAGACATATGTTTGATATCGTCATACGAGACAGTAGTAGTATATATACACAAGCATATACCCACATAAATGACATCAAACAATCCGCCAAACATATAAATCAATTCATACAGCAACAAGCATGCATAAATAGATAAATACTGATGTGTCATAAGATATTCACCGAGTCTTTATACATATCAGGACAACTTGTTACATCATTATTTGCGAAGTAAACAAAATGCATAAGGGTTACATCACCCCATAGTACAAGTTTAATATATGTAAAGGACAGAATATCTTTCTTCACATTGGCAGTTCTTGTCTTTATACCTAAAAACATTACCTCAATAGGGTATTTAATAGGCTGGGGGGGAGGGTGGCGGTGTTCACGTCTGACCTTCTCTTGTGCTGAAGAAATCTCGTTTGACACATGACTAGACTTGCTATGGTTTCTGTGCACTAAATTCCATAATTATGTATGCATCCATAATTACGTAATTCCTTGCACAGTCCGCACAGTTTGTTTCATCATCAGGTCACTTCCTTCAGATAGGCCACTTCTTTCAGACGAAGTCACGAGTACCTGATATTCTATTCCTAGTATATGTATATATTAATTATTACACATAGTTGCAAGTAATTCTTAGTCAAAGACAAGTGCTACTCCAGTGCACCCTAAGTCTCGTAGTGTCCTTACTTGACTCTTTGAAAACAGTTTCAGGTAGTGGATGTCATGGAAAGTTTAATGCAATGAAAACTTTTGAAAAATTGTTTTCGTGAGGGGATCCTAAAGATTGTAGTCTAGACTCAAGAAGGAATCCTGGTTCACTACAATCGCAACTCTGATACCAATCTGTCACACCCCTTTCTAAGGCGAAAGCACGAGGTGTGATCCTGAAAGGTTCTCATTGCATACGAAAGGTAAACATACTACATGCTCGTAAAATAACTCCAAATGCCATTATCATTACATAATTAAAACATAACATAGGTTAAGTGTTTACATCACAAGACAGCATATTGTCTGAAAAGTCTACACCTTATTTTAAAGTCAAACAAGAAGGTTTTGATTCTTATATCCTACACAAGATCGAATTTAGAAACCAAATCCCACAAAAAATAGGCATCGGAGTCTTGACACGACATGACTAAAACAAAAGTGACATCTTGGAGCAGGAGTAAGACTGCGCGCACATCCACCTTAGTTACCTGAAATACATGTGAGTTTTGGAAAAATCGACAACATAATGTTGGTGTGAATTCATGCAGATTTGTGAAAACATTTAAGCATTCGTTATGGATAACATGGTATGTAATTTCAAGTATTTATGTAAATGTAAGGAAATCGAGATCGCTAATGGTTTGCAAGGCCATTAACATGTGACACATAGGAAGCATCCAAACCATAGGCATTTTTAGTTGTCGATCCCAGACTGTCGATTCACGACTAAAGACACAAAAGCACTGCTTGGTAAAAGAGTGGCCAAGAGTGTGGTTGCCTGAAACCCATTAGATCTAACCTTTTGTTCTGCGGTCTTGGTATGTAACTGATTAATGGTGCTTATGGCACCCTATTCGTGACATGATCTAAAGTATCATTCCTTAGTTTTTGTATTCAACATACCATAATACATGTATTTTCCCCAAGTTTAGAAAACAAGTAAAAGTT
The DNA here is from genome assembly GCA_030545235.1 of Helianthus tuberosus. Lineage (NCBI taxonomy): Eukaryota > Viridiplantae > Streptophyta > Magnoliopsida > Asterales > Asteraceae > Helianthus > Helianthus tuberosus. Next base: position 28,760 of record JARYGA010004061.1, read on the forward strand.
TAAAAGTGGGGACATGAACTCACAACTTTGCGTTTCCTGCGTCGTAAACGTCACCGGTAGCGTCGTGACCTATACGTGTTCTATAATGTTAGTCACTAGACTTGTATCGCACAAGTACAAGTCACCATCTTTTATGTATATGTTCTTTGTTGTTAAAAATAATTTATATTTTTAACTATGTATGTTACTTATATTATTTTCCAAAAATAAATATAAGTATTTTGTATTTTTCACCAAAAATCAATACTTTGATTTTTATTACTTTCCGGAATTATATTTCTAAAAAATAATATATTTTTTAAGGCTTGTATGAAATATATATATTTTGTCATGCTATAAAATATATATGTGTTTATTTTTTGTATCCACCCGAGTTATATATTTTTGTCTAAAAATATATTTTAAGTTCATAACTTGTCCAAGTTAAATAATATGTTAAGAAATATATTTTCATAAATATATTTTCTTGTATTTGTCCATGTGCTTGTTATGTATTCTCATGCATTTTGTATGTCTATTTTTGTATTTTTACTCCTTAGGAGTATTTAGTGTATTTTCAAGTCCTAATACACTACTACATATAATACACATAATATACACTTAGCACTAGATTTGGTGATTACTAAATACATACATTTTCCCAAAAATATACATACTTAATATAAATTTTATCTTGAAGAAATAATCATTTCTTAACTTGTAATTTGTTACAAAGATTATGGAAACCTTGGTAAATATTTTTAGGTGAATTTTTAAGGAATAAGTTTCCCCAAAACTTATATTTTTCTAAGTGTTAAAATTTTATAAAAATTTTGATATAGTTTCCCCTAGAAATGGAGGTTTCCCATGTTTTCAAAACATGTGTTTATTTTCTTTTCAATCATCTAAACAATTTTCAACAACAATCATCAACAACATATACTAATTTATTTATATGAAACATCATGGTGAACTTGATTCTAGTTAAACATGTGTAGTCTTTTAGATCTACACTTTACATAAGGTGATCTTTCCAAAAATAAGTGTTCGTGTAAATTTTTAACCAACTTTTTATAAGACTTTATTTTACTAACCAGCTCATCCATGAGTTTAATGGTTTCAATGTTTATAAATCATGTTTCTAAAACCACTTTTATGTTTATTAGAAAGACCATTGTTTTTAATCTCATGTTTACCCATGGATCTTTCAAGATCCATGCTTAATATCTTTAGATCTTTCAAAAACAAGTTTTATGTTATATTTTTAACAAACTTTCCGTGAGTTTTAGTTTCAAAAATTAATTCTACACATACTTTATCACTTCAAAATTACAAGTTTATGCACAAAAATTCATATTTCAAGTTCACATTATGCTTCATATGTTCACCTTCAAGTTTAACCATGGACCCTTCAAGATCCATGCTTAAACTTGGTAGATCCAAGCTTTAACATACTTGATCTAATCATAAACACAAGATACCACATCAACAACTTCATTACATACACTAAAATTTCATGTAATCACTTATTTTCTTCATGATTATGTTAGATCTTTTCATTTTTAACATTAGAAGTTAAGTTGTTTAGATGGTGAAACTTGTACATAACATAAACATGACTTAAATTAGTGATTAAGAAGCTTAATACTAGCTCTAATGGCTAGGGAAGTGGCACAAAATGAAGGTGATGAACAAAGAAGAAATCAAGAGGTTAAAAGCTCCACAAGATGGTCCTTCAAGTTCCTACACTTCAAGCCTTCTTATATGATCTCCATACACCTTCTAGTGGCCTTGGAATGGTTGTTTGAAGCTTGAAAAAGGTGAGTGTGGGTGTGTGTATATGAGCCGAGAGTTAGAGAGTGGGTGAGGAAGAAGATGAAGTGGTTTGTGAGTGTGATTAGTTTATGCTTTATAAAGATCTTCCATATCTTTTAATGGTATAATTCTTAGAATATTCCTTACACAAAATCTAACATAATCTAATAAAATCAAGTGAAATCAAATAAAATCCCCATGTGGGACCCATAGGGCCGGATTTGGTGGAAAGGGGGGGGGGGGTAAAATGTAAAATTTTGGAAGTTGAAGGTTTAAAGTGCAAATGACAAGGTTTAAGTATGTTTAAGTGTGTTTAGGGGTTTTTATGATTTTTAAGGTGTTCTAGCATAAATACTACTTTAATATAATAAAAGCATTGATTCTAGTCAAATTTTGATGTCCCAGTTATTGTCCGGTTATTCGGTTCGTTACGGTTCGTTAAAGTGCTGAATTGCGCAGTTTCACTAGGTATAAAGCACTTTTTGTGGCAGTTTTAATTCCTGACACTTTGCGAGTTATTTTGGACAATAAAACATAAATTCTACATGATATTAATGTGCTTAAAAGCTGATTATAGCTGAATTAGTGCTGATTTTTGCTGAATTCTGTATTTAAAGTGCGTTTCGGGTGTCTTTTAGTGCATAGTTTAGCTTCCAGAAAGTTTATATGTTAACCCTTGTATCCACACTTGGGTTGTAATGTATTTTAGATGTTGGACCTACTCCTAGGCCCTAATTCTATTATCTGACTGATTTCTGCAGAGCTGCTGACACAGTGTGTCTTACCGGTGAGTTTACTAGTCTTTCTGACGCAACGCTAAAAGTAATGCATAAAGCAATATTTGAAGTATAAAATGTGCATGAATTCACAACCATAGCATGAAATCCGACAATGTTGACATTTAAGCACATATTTGTAGATATTAAATAATAATTAAATTGTACGTAAATTACCGGTTTTGGGCCAGTTGTCACATTGGTACACTACTTTCTCTTTCAGCTACCATTCCATCCATAATACACAAACATGCACATGTGCATTTTTGTCATTTCTTTAACAAATTCCGTAATTCATTACAAATATTAGACAATTGCACTTTCATTTACACTACCATGTGTAATACAATACTTTTTACATTACCAATATTAGAAATGCACATGTGCATCTATACGTATCAACATGAAATAAGGTGTTTTGGTACACTATTTTGAATACACTTTCCCTTTCATCTATCATACCATCCATAATACACTACAATTACCTCCTACCATCCATAATACAATACCATTACCTCCTACCATCCATAATACAATACCAATACCAATATTTTCACTTTATTACATGTATGTAAACACCATTTATACCATCCAATCAACATATTACATCATAAATTGACAACTATAACCAAACCATCAACCACTAGATATTACATCATAAATTGACAACTATAACCAAACCATCAACCACTAGATATTACATCATAAATTGACACCATTTATACCATCCAATCAACATATTACATCATAAATTGACAACTATAACCAAACCATCAACCACTAGATATGTAAACAACATTTATACCATCCAATCAACATATTCAACTCAAAATAGCAGGTTCCTTAGGTCACTACCAGAAAAATGGGACACCATAGCTTTTGTCACTAGAAACTCAGCTGAGTTCAAAGATCTGACCCTGACCCAACTCCATGGTAGACTCCTTACCTATGAAAGGGAGTTAAACCAGAAAAGGAAGTTGCAAGAGTCTGGAAAAGTTGCTGATGATTATTCATTCGGTAGCACAGCTCTTTTGGGTCAGGAAGAATCTGGTAGCAGCAGTAAGGAACAGGGTTATGATCATTTCATTGATATAACAGCTGGTGGTAACTTTACCAACCCTGATCCTCACTCTGCAAATTTTGCTTTTACTGCAAACACTGAAAACCAGATGTCAGATAATTTGTGTTTTGAACTCAATGATTTACAACATTTTGATCCCACTGAGTTAGAAGAGATGGACATCCTGCACCAATTGGCTTTGCTCAGTGTTAGAACTAGCAAATTCTACAAACGAACAGGGCGAAAATTCCCAGGATTACATGGGAATCTAAGGGTTGGGTTGGATAAATCGAAAATCAAGTGTTACAAGTGCAATAGGCTAGGTCATTTCGCTAGGGAATGCAGGAGTCAAACTACTGGTCCTATAATCACTCATCCTAGCTCAAACCCTAGACCTCAAAATCAAAGCACTGTGCACTATACCCAATATACCCCTGCAACACATGTTAACACTGCTCATTATGATGCTGCCCCTGTGCCTGTGCATTATGTCCAAACCACTGTTCCACAGATTCAATATGTTCAAACCCCTGTTCCCCAGGCACAAGTGCAACCTATTGCACCTCAAACAGCTGCTCCAGTAGTGGTACAACCAGATTAGCAAAGCTTTTTCACTCAAGGCTTTGTTGACTGGAGCAGTATGCCTGATGAGCTTAGTGATGAAAATTTTGCTCTCTATGCCTTTAATGAACCTTCTAATGATGAATTTTGTTTGATGGCTTTAGAGTCAATACCAGAGGGGGTTGAAACTGAAGGTGAACAGCTAAGTGTTGAAACAGTGGATGAGGTGACTGAAGCAGTGGTTACTGCTGTGGCTGGTGAACTACTGCTGGGAGAAAGTTCAGGAACCCTGATTGAACCACTGACAGATCCATGGTCCAAAGAGGACAAAGAAGAAGAGGAAGAGAAAAGAGCAGGTGAGAAAGAAGCAAGAGCTGATGATGAAGAGGATCATCAATGTGATTATGCAATGATGGCTGCTGCCAAGGTATCACCTCAAGTTCTTGAAAAACTGTGTTCATACAATTGCATTATTGCTTTTGCTAACATCAAAGAGGTAAATGAAAACCTTAGGAACAAAGTCTTGGCTGATGAACTCAAATTTGAAAAGTTGTTAAAAGAACTTAGAAACAAATTGGCTGAAAAAGATAAAGAGATCAGCAGTCTGAAAGAAGAGCAGAGCATAACCAAAACTCAACTCCAAACTATGGTAGAAAAATACCAAGTTTGTAAAAAGGAGTTAGAGTCCACCCAGATTACCTGTGAAAAATGGGTGGAATCTTGCAAAGGGTATGAGGTTATGCTTGAAAAACAGATTAAAAGCAATGTAAAATTGGGTGTTGGTTATAGAAAACATGATGGTGAAAACACTGCTTTTGAAAAATCTGTTCAAACCACTGATGTAACCACTGAGTTCATCCCCACAAACAAGAATGGCCAAGAAGTGAAAATCACTGATAAACTTGGTAACAAAATCACACTTGACAGACCAATGGGATCCTCTACTTTTGAGGAGCTTGAAAATTATCAGTTTAAACCAAAATGGTCTGATGAGTGTGATATTCTTGAAAATTTCAAGCCCATGGACTTTACATCAACTGATGGTGTTAAGGCTCCAAAAGCTAAAGTCATTCCTCTCAAGGATATCCCAACAGAGGTTAAAACCTCTGCTGCAAAGGAGTCCGAAAAGAGAAAGAAGAAAGAAAAGATCAATAACCTGTTTTGTGAATTCTGTGAGAAAAGGAATCATCTAACAAAATATTGTTTCCATTTAAAAGCTTATGATTTGAACAAAACAAGTGTCTTTGTTCCAGCTGAGAGCTGCATTGTTTGTGGTAAAACAAACCACAAAACTCAAGCATGTGTGTATCTCAAAAACTTTGATGTGAAAATGAATGAGTACATTGCTAAAACTTCCTTGAGTCCATCAACATCATCTGTCAAATTCACCAAGAACCAACCACTGTTTGTGCCAGTTCAAACAGCTGTTACAAAACAGCTGAACCAAACATCTGTCAAAAGAGATGTTCAGGTTACTGATGCACCCCCTGCAAATCAGTTCAGAAAAGGCAAGGAAAAACTGTCTTACCAAAGGATTCCACACGTTTATGAGGCCTACAAAAGGCCCTCTAAACCAAAAGTGAACAGGCATCCTTTTGGGTACCAACAGGTGATTGGTCAAGACCCCAACAGTGGTTAGCAAGAAACAGTACTAAAACTGTCCAAACCCCTGACCTAACCACTGTTCATCAATATGCATCCATCCCAGACACTGTTGAGACCCCATCCAAAGCCTTATTGGCTTTGGAAACCCTAATGAACTAATTCTTTTACTTCATGTGTAGGGAGCTTCTGCCTGCTTAGATAGCCTTTGGTATGTTGATAGTGGAGGCTCCAGGCACATGACTGGATGTAAAGCCCTACTCAAAGATTTCAAAATTCATGGAGGGGGTGATATATCCTTTGGGAATAACAGTAAAGGGAAAGTTATGGGGTCTGGTACAGTACAATCTGGAAATATAAAATTTGAAAATGTCAATCTGATAGACAGTCTGAAATTCAACCTCCTGAGTGTATCACAAATGAGTGACAAGGGTTTTGGGTCATTCTTCACAAAGGAGTGTTGTAGGATTGTTCGACCAGAAATGGTCAAAAAGATTGAAGCAATAATAAAAACTGGTCAAACAAAACTTGTTGCTCAAAGAAGTGACAATGTTTATGTTGTTGATATGTCAAAAGAGTGTCCCAGAGCTGATGCATGTCTGTTCTCAGCTGCCTCTAACAAAGAGACAGAACTTTGGCACAGAAGGCTGGGGCACACAAATCTTAAGACAATCACTGAAATTTCAAAAAATGGTTTGGTGAGAGGCCTACCACAAAAATTGTTTTCATGTCCTGAACATTGCATTTCCTGTTTAAAAGGAAAACAACATAAAAGTTCTTATAAGTCCATTGAAGAGTCCAAAACAACCCAGTGTTTGCAAATGCTACACATGGATTTGTTTGGCCCAGTTCAAGTCATGAGTCTCAAAAAGAAGAGATATTGTCTGGTTATTGTTGATGACTTTTCTAGGTTTACATGGACTTTCTGTTTACACTCAAAAGATGAGACTGCAGGCATTTTGCAAGACTTTGTGACACAGGTTGAAAAGCAATTTGATCTTCCACTGAAAAGCTTCAGGAGTGACAATGGCACAGAATTTAAAAATAAGGAGTTGGATGCCTTCTGTGTGAAGAAAGGGATTGTAAGGCAGTACAGCATCCCTAGAACACCAGAGCAAAATGGGGTAGTTGAAAGAAAGAACAGAACTTTGATTGAGGCTGCCAGAACCATGCTTGCTGATTCAGGTTTGCCATTAACTTTCTGGGCAGAGGCAGTAAACACTGCTTGCTATGTCCAGAACAGAGTTTTAATAAACCCTAGGCACAAAAAGACTGCTTATGAAATTCTGTATAAAATCAAACCACTGATCTCATATTTCAAAGTGTTTGGCTGCCCATGCTTTATTTTGAACTTAAAAGATTCCATTTCAAAATTTGCAGCCAAAACTGATTGTGGTTATCATCTGGGATACTCAACCACTGCCAAGGCTTACAAAGTGTTTAATACACGGACCAAGGCAATGGAGGAGACTTTGAATGTAAAGTTCAATGAACTTTCATCAATGAAAATTCCAGCAAATCCTGCAGATCTATTTGATCTTGATAAATTCACTTTTGAAAATACTGCTGTTAAGACTAACAGTGCAGGTCCATCAGAGGATTCAACACCAGACTATGGGTATGAAATCATCATCCCTCAAAGGTCTGCCAGAACGGGAAGAGCATCAGATGTTCAAAACAGCTGTCAAAGCTCAACCACTGCTACCTCAACAGTTGTTGATCAAAGTAGCCCATCAACCACTGCTTCCACATCCTCAAACACTGCTGAAAAACTTCCCCAAACAGTGGATAAAAGTCAACATGTGTCCACTCCATTACCTCCAATTTCACCACCTTTTGAAGCTACTGTTGGATCATCAAAGTCCACAGCAATGGTTAGCTCAGATGATACACATCTGCAGCCTTCACCAACAAATGCCATCATGCCATACCAAGGAGATTTAATCTACTTGCGATCTCATCCACCTGATCAAATAATTGGCAACATCAATGAAGGGGTGCTCACAAGAAGCCAAACCCAAAACATTTGTCTTTTTGCTGGTTTTCTATCACTTCATCAGCCAGTCAAGTACCAAGAGGCACTGAAAGACAACAGCTGGGTAGAAGCCATGCAAGAGGAGCTCCAACAGTTTAAAAGACAACAAGTATGGGAGCTTGTACCACTGCCAGAAGAGGTTAGTCCCATTAGCACAAAGTGGGTCTTCAAGAACAACACTGATGAAAGGGGTATTGTTGTCAAGAATAAAGCCAGGCTTGTGGTTCAAGGTTACAGACAGGAAGAGGGGATTGATTATGATGAAACATTCGCCCCTGTTGCAAGATTGGAAGCCATTAGACTGTTCCTGGCCTTTGCTGTCAACCACAACATGAAGGTGTTTCAAATGGATATCAAAAGTGCTTTCCTCTATGGTACAATTCAAGAAGAGGTGTATGTCTGTCAACCTCCAGGTTTTGAGGATCCATTTTATCCAGTTCATGTCTACAGGCTGAACAAAGCCCTGTATGGCCTGAAACAAGCACCAAGGGCCTGGTATGAAACTCTTTCCACCTTTCTACTCTCAAATGGTTTCAAAAGAGGTACCATTGATAAAACACTGTTTCTAAAATGGAGAGGAAAGGATTTAATGATTGTCCAAATTTATGTGGATGACATTATTTTTGGAAGCACATGCAACAAAATGTGTGAAGAGTTTAGGGAACTCATGACAGCTAAATTTGAAATGAGTGCAATGGGTGAGCTGCAATGCTTTCTTGGTCTCCAAGTTCAGCAAATGCAAAATGGTACTTTCATTCATCAAAGCAAATATGCAAAAGAACTTTTAAACAAATTTGATATGAATGATTGTAAACCATGCAGCACACCCATGGCAACAAATAAGCTTGTCATGTCTGATGAAAAGGATGAGCTGATTGACCAAACTCTATATAGAAGCATGATTGGGTCTTTGTTGTACCTAACTGCATCTAGGCCAGACATCATGTTTGCAACATGTGTTTGTGCAAGAAGTCAATCAGCCCCTATAAAATCCAACCTTATTGCTGTAAAAAGGATATTCAGATACATAAAGAGTGCTCCCACTCTTGGTATCTGGTATCCAGCTAATGGGAATATCAAGCTTTCAGGATTTTCAGACAGTGACTTTGCTGGATGTAATACCACAAGGAAGTCCACATCAGGAGGGTGCCAGTTTCTAGGTGATTGCTTAGTTTCATGGCAAAGCAAAAAGCAAGCAGCTGTTTCAACACCCACTGCTGAAGCAGAATACATTGCTGCTGCAAGCTGTACAGCCCAACTCATGTGGCTTCAAAATCAGTTGCTGGATTTTGGTATCACTGCCTTAAAGACACCACTCATGTTGGATAGCCAGGCAGTAGAAAATATCATCAAAAATCCAGTTTCCCATTCAACCACGAAACACATCGACATCAGACATCACTTTGTGAGGGATTGCTATGAAAAAGTTTGATTTCTCTGCATCATGTTCCAACTAAAGACCAGCTGGCAGATGTGCTCACAAAAGCACTAGATACAGCCACTTTTGAAAGCTTGGTCTCTAGGATTGGCATGCTGAACATGGAATGACAAGCAAAATCTTGTTTTTCTATGAATAAAAGCATTAAAATGTTTTCAGAAAATCAAAAATCCATCCTTAAAAATAGCTAAAAATGAAGTTTTCATTAAAATCCTTAAAAGTCTGCCATAACTGCTCTACTTCAAAGTCTGTCCACTGCTGAAAGTCATCCTCTGTTCTCTAATTTCCTTGATAAAATCTGTTGTTCAAAAGCAGTGTCTTATCCACTGATATGCTATCCACTGATAGTGAAAATCATCCACTGCTTCCATTTTACCGTTGTAACCACTGCCTTCATCAGTAACTTTCACTTTTTCCTCTATAAAACCCCCACTTCACACCAAAACAGGGTTTTACTGCCGAATTAAATTCTCAAAATATTCTCTTCTCAAAACAGTTTTTCTTCAAATTCCTTCAAAAATTTCTTCGATCATCATCTTCAAAATGACAAAAATCGAAGTTATCTGGGAAATCCACTTCCAAATCGTCGTCGAAAGCGGCCTCTCAAAAGGTTAATACCACTGAAATCCCACACAAACCATCTCACAATCTTCTGGGTCTTCTCACAAAACCCGGCACCACAGAAGCTTTCGACTCCATCATCGCCAAAATGGATAAATCAAAGTACAAAACTTTGTTAATAGCCGATGCACCAATTTACTTGACAACCCAAAGGGAGTTTTGGAAGAATGCAACCCTTGAAACACAAGGAGACGTTGTAATAGCCATTAACTCTACTCTAAAGAGAAAACCTGCCAAGATTACACCACAGTCAATTTCAGAGGTCTTTCAACTCGAGGATCAGCAAGGTAAAACTTCTTTCCCTAAAAACGAGTTGAAAATTGACTTCATTGAGAGAGGGTATGCAGACACAATGATGAAGAAAGCTACCTTACAAAAAGGTTTCTTTCCTTCTGCAACAAGATTTTTATTCCATACCCTCCTAATGTGTGTTTCAAACAAAACCACTTCTTTTAATGAAATACCATTAAAGATTCAAAATCTGGGATATGCTATTCTTCAAGAAGAAAAATTTAATTATTCTCGGGAAATCTTTAATGACTTGGTTAATAATGTTGAAACAAAATCATTCCTACTGTTTCCAAGGTTTCTAAGTTATTATTTTGAAAAGAAATTCAGTAAGGATGATATTGTTGTAATAAACCAAGGTGATTATATTCAAATAAACAGTTTAACTGCTGAAACTTTTTCAAGAATGTTAACACCTTGCAAAACACAAGCAGAGGTGCCTGAGCAGATTTTAGCAGCTACCACTGCTCCTCAGGTATCTGCTGCTGAGCCCACTGCTCAAGGTGATCAAAGCAGCAGAACAACTGCTTTGAAACCCACACCTAAAATCACCAAAAAGCCAAAAAGAAAAACTCAAAAACCCCCCAAACCCATAAAAAGGCAACTCTGGAGGATGAGATACCAGAGCTACTGCCTGTGACAGCACAAATGTCACAAGAAACCACTGCTGCTACTTCCTCACAGCAGTTGGTACAAATATCTCAACCCATAACCGAAACTCCTCCTGCTTCTTCACAAGAAGAACAGGTTGTACACTTAGGGCCTCCACATCATGATGCTCTGAAATCACTTGGTTTCATCATCCACAGCTCAATGCCCGGAGAAAATCCTGTTTCTACACCAAACCTCACATCCACAATTCCCTCACCAACTAAACTGCTGTTGGATGCAATTGATTTGAACCAGGCACTAACCAGTCCTTCTCAATCACCTATCAATGAGAACATACCTCAACAAATGACTGGGTCTGATGTATCAATCTTTGCTAACCCACCGACACAAACTGAGGAGGTTCCACCCCTTAAGTTACACGTAACTCTTGGTGGTAGTCCAAGTGAAGCAGTCACTACAACTGTTGAACCCACTGGTTTACAGTTGGACAGTGGTTACATTAATAAGACTTCCTTGGAAGCAATTCCTTACATAGCACCTCTGCCAACTACCAGTGGATTTATTTTTCCCACTGGCAACATCAAAAGGTTGTCAAGTGTTGAAGGAAGAAGACCCCAGTACCAAGAAAAAGGGGCATCAGTGGTTAGTGTTTGGAGTACACTCCCTACCTCAACCACTGATAAAACCATTGATAGTGGGAAATCAGATGATCCCATTAAATTGGGTGATGATTTAAAATATCAGGATTTGACGGAACGAGTTGACAAATTGGATACATCTGTTGCAGATATTAAAGATATGCTACAGCAGGTGTTGACAATACCAAAGATGCAATCCACTGTTGTTCCACCTCAAGCACCTGCTCCACCACAAGCATCTGCTTCAAATGAGCTCTGGAATCTCTTCCAACCTTTTCTCCAACAACAAAAAGAAATGGCTGATCAGCAACATGAACTACATGTCCAAAAGCTGAGAAACATAATGGAGTCTAGGTACAAGAACACTCAAGCAGATATTAAGGCAATCAAGGCCCATTTATTGGAAACCACTGGCACTGCTCCTCCAACAGTACTCTTCATCGATCAACTCCTAGAAGATAATGCCAAAAAGGGGGAGAAAATTCAAGAGTGGAAGAAGAAGGGAATAGATGATGGTCTTTACATTGAACCTGAAAGGGATGCTATGACCAGAAAAATTCCTATGCCAGATGGTAGTAAGAAGGTTGATGCTACTCAAGAAGCACTTGATGAAGGAGTAGCAAGTGTAAAAAGGGATAGAATGGCAAAGGATATTTCAAGGTGGAATGAGGAGAAAAGAGCTTTCATGGAGCTGTATGCGCAGGGTTGTTCTGGATCAAAGGATACTAAAAATCCTAAGAAAAAAAGGAAACCTAAGTCCATCCCATCCAGATTTCCAAAGCCTCCAAAACCACCATCCAAAAGCCATCAGCATCAAACCTTCACCCAAACAGCTGTTGTAACTCCTGCTGTATCAACTACTGCTGATACTTCAGAGGTTTCAACATCTGTTATCACTTCAACACACACCACAACCACTGTTTTACCACCACCACAATCACCTCTAAAAACATCCTCACCACCATCACCTCCTGTCAAAAAGCAGAAGACAACAGATGTTACAACATCTGTTGTAATGACAACAATGGTTGAAACACCAGTTGTTTCAACAGCTGTTAGTCAAATTACCACCACTGTTCCACCCAAAACATCATCAGTTCCTCCTCAAACAAAAAGGAGAAGGCTAATCCTCGAAGATGATGACTATTCACCACCACCACCACCACCAACATCTTCAAAATCCCTGTCACTTGTCACCATTCCAAAACCCATACCTCTCTCTTCAGCTCAAATTCTAAAGCCATTACCTCCTGCTGGTGTCTCATTTCCTCTGGAACTCATTGCAGTTAGGGAAGAAATCAAATCCTTTTACTATGAGGATGACCCAGCTAAAAGGAGTTTGCCATCAGTTGAAGGATATCCCAGGCCTAACAATATTGAAGAATATTTGAAACTCAAGGCCAAACAAGCAGAGGATATCGCAATCAAAAATAAACAAGGGAAATCTGATAGGGAATTTCAGCAAAACTACCAGTTTCTACTCACATAGGTCAGAGCTATGGAACAATTTGCCAAAAATGTATGTCAGCAAATCTCAGAAAGGGCAGATGAGTCCTTGAGAAAAGACTACATTGAGAACATCATGACCTACAAGAAATACAAGGGGGAGAAACACATGTACAAAAACTGGACCATTCCTGAGCTTGAAAAAGAGGCAGCCAGGATTCAAGAAATGATCAAAAATAAGGTCAAGCAGACTCCTCCTGAAAAGTTCAAACAGTTTGAAGCTGATAAGGCATTAGAGTTGAAGAGAATGAAAGAGGAGCTGATAGCAGCTGATTATGGGTCAAAGAACTCAGTGACAAAGTGGGGAGAAGATAGGGTCAGGGCTACCTACAAAAGGTTAGAGGAACTCAGAAAGAAAGATCCAAAAGTTCCACAAAAGCCTGACTACTCCAAAGCAGAGGTCTCAAAAAGACCACCAAAGCTGCAAGTCAAAATAACCACTGCTCCAGCTGGTGCTGCCATCTACAAAAGAAGGAGTCAAAACCAGTCAGGTGCTAAAACAATTCAAGATCTAAAAGCTGGAAGTGCTATTGTAAAAGAGGGCATTAAATTAATGATCAAAGAAGATCTTGAATTGGAACAATCTGCAAGTGCTGCTTAGCCAGTCATGAATAGGCCAGCCTCACCAAATACCTCTGCAAATAAACATCTCCCAAGAAACCCACCAGGCTCAAAAATACTAAAGTGGGAAACTGACAAACAGACCTACGTATTGACTTTGCTCAGGTCTGGTGGAGAAGTGAAGAAAATATCAAGGGAACAAGCTCTTGGTCTGAGACTTGAAGATTTGCAGGATCTCCTTGATCTTCCACTTAGCAGGGATGATGATGACACAGATGCCCTAGACTTTGAACTACAATTTAAAGGTCAGATAAGGGAACTGTTGATGAGGCAATAAACTTCCACAATAATGAAGAGTTTTGGCATTATCTATTCCAGGGGGAGATTGTTGGGATTGAACCCTACCAGAGGAACAGATAATTAAAGCCAAAACTGGGTCAGAGTAGTGGATCCAGAATAAGCAGATGTTACATACAAGTCTCTCCCCTTGAAAGTGGTTTCAACATCTGCTGACGTCCTATCTACTGATCGTACAAGCCACTGACCGTCAATCTGCTGCTCTAGTAAAGGCTGATGGAAGACTAAAGCTCTGCTGCTCAATCTACTGCCTTGAGTCAAGTACTGCTGATCCGGACAAGCACTGCCGGGTTCACAACAGTGGAAGGATGCAGCAGTTGTTTAAGTGTCTTTTATGTAATGAAATGTAATAGCAGCAGTTAGTAAAGCAGTGTTTGTATAGATAAGAGGTTAGAGTTTGTTAGGAGGTTAGATGTCACTTTCATGGTGACGTCAGCTTAGATGCTTAGTGGTTTGCTAGTGCCTATAAATAGAACAGTGCTCTGTACTGTTCTATTAGCTCTTTGCAAACTTGTTTTCCTGCACGAACAAACGCTGAGCTCTGGCTGAGGGGGAGTTTGTATTAAGCATTACATTGTAATCGGAGTTGAAACTAAATTCAATCTTTCGGTTCTTTGTAGAAAATGTCTTGATCAAAGCAATACTCTCGTTTGATTGTATGCAAAGTTTGTTTTCATCTTAATTCCGATGCACAACTCATCCATCTTCATCTTAATTTCAAACGTAAAATACAATCAAAATCAAACTCAGATCCAACACCCTCACTTTAAAAAGTTTATGTTATTTACGAAAAGGCCACCGCACCATCTAGTCCATAGATTGTTTTGATCTGACGATCCACAATCGTTCTCACCGTTCTTACACTTTCACCCGTTTTTTTCTAAATCCTGACCCTATATATATATATATATATATATATATATATATATAGAAACGGGATCAGGAGAAAATGCCCTAAAGTGTGAGAACGGTGAGAACGCATCCTGATGGAACACGTGGTGCGGGATACAATCTGGGTGGGAAGGGCCTTTTGTCTTTTTAATCTTCTTTTTTCCCAATTCGTGTCTCACAATACTGCTTCATTTTTGGCGTCTAAAATTTTTTTGGCGTTTAGTTAGATTCAATAACTACCTGGCATTTTACTGATTTTTTTGGATCTGTCTCGTTCAATTAATTGTTTTTGTGTCACATAGATAATTTTTTTGGCGTTATGGCGTTCCCATGTGAATTAATCCCATATATGTTATAAAGTTCAATTTTTTGGCGTTCATGGCGTTCTTAATAATTAATTACAATTCATTAATATTTTCATAAGATTACAATAAGACGAAATCAAAACAAACTAATAGTCTTATGTGTATGGGATTACATCAGAGATGTACCCATCGGTTTGTTCATCACTTTCTTCAGATTCATCATTATCATATTTTGCATTGCCGTATGACGCCATCATCTCATCTCTTCTTTGCTGCAGCATATACTTAAATATCATTACAACCCTGGATCTTGCATCATTCGAAGGTGCTAAATCACTGAGTTGTTCAAGAAGATGTAGTCTCTCTTTCTTCAGCATTTCATCCATCAGCAATGAATATTCCACCCCATGTCGATAAGTCACTTTAACAGTTCTTGCTTCTTCATCCAACCCCCAACTGCTAACAGTTAGTAGAGGAGTATCGTCAATATCATCATCATCTGCGGAAATTTTCTATTCAATCTTCTTATTACCTTTCGAGTCCTTTCACAATCTTCGGCCCTTGGAATCCCAAGGCCAGAATATCCCTCTGAACGGCTTCATCCATACTAAGTATGGCCTTGATTGTCTTGACCTTCACCCTTCTCCTATCAGAGAACTTTTGGATGAAACGTCTCTCCGACCTCTCAAACCTCCATGCAATAACCTTAGCCATTTTTTAAGTTGTATGGCGTTTTGGACAAAGTGTTGCGTTTTAGATAATGTATGGAGTGTTAAGTTGTGTTTACCTGTTCTACTTTCATAATGACTTTTTTTGTCGCCATGTAGGATGCAGTCCTATAACCTAACAGGTAATTATGGCGTTTTGAAAGATAAATAAAATCAATTACCTATGGAGGGGTTTTAAATATAATAAATGTTAGTAATAAAGTTTCCGTCGTTTCAGTTACTGTTTGTAGTTACTTTTTGTTCAGCTTCATCTATTTTATGGTTGTAACACGTCCCATCTTTTTTAGATTTTGGCGTTTTGTATTTTAATGGCGTTTAGATAAAGATGGCACTTTGTTCTATTCTCTTGCACATTGTTTTATACATTTTTTTATTTTTTAATAATACTTGTCCAAAGTAATTTTATTATAGTTGGGCGTTTGGCGTTTGTGGCATGATGGTGTTTCACAAGCATTTTGTTTTTTAGAGAATTAATGTATTTGTTCTTAGCTGAAAATTACATAACAAACCACAGAAAAAAATAAAAAAAAAAATATAAGCAAAAAAAATAAATTAAAAATCCGAATCCAATTTATCTTCTAAATCTTCAATATCATCAGTCTCATTCTTCTTTTGAAACTACAAGAACTGTCACAAATAAACGGCGTTTTGGTTTTGGTGTGGTTTTTTGTTGTTCATGTGTTGAAGTGGCTTGTGGATGTTGGAGACATAGATCGACGCCGTGTGGGTAGATGTTATTTGTCTGTCATCTTCATTATATTATGGAGTTCAAAATAGCATTTACATTGGGACCGGTCTCTTCTCCTTATCCAACACTTCTTCCAAAACAAAGAAGACAAAATGACATATGACTGTCATTAGTATCTTTTTCTTGAAGTTGTCCATCTCATGCAGCAAAATCATACTCCTCTCACCTAACAAACCATTTAGTGAAACTTCACATAGAACAATACTGAATATCCAAGAAACTATGTTTGCCATCGTTGAATTTTTTTAACTTTTTGGCATTTTACAGTGAGTGGTATTTAGGAACCATGGTGTTTGTTTTTTTGGTGTGATCAATGGAAGGTGCCGAGACGTTTCTCTTTATAGGATGTTTTTGGCGCAATTAATAAAGTATCTAGAGCAGCAGAAGATAACCGAGTTCTGCCCTGCTCACGAGCAGCAGAAGCTCGAATAGGAATTTTGGACCCTCAAACAAATTGGTGACGACAACCTTGGTTATACCACCCACTTTAAACAGTTGAACTTTTTGTACCCCATCTCGTGTCTACTCCTAACCGTATGATCAGGAAATACCTTCATGGCTTACCCCCTGCTATGCATTATACTATTGAAACCTCACAGCCTGAAACCATCGAGGTAGTTTATTGCCTCGTAGCCAGCCTGAACAACAATCGCATCATAGATAAACAAGTGGCCACACCTATCTCCACCAAGTCAGCTAACCAAGTCACCACAGACACCAAAGCCTAGTCGAGTGGCAGCAAAGGCAAGAAATGAAAGTTTCAAAACCAAAGTTGTAATGTGATTTTCCCTGCTGTAACCCCGAATCCAGCTACACCTAAAACCACCAAGAAGCCATACACTAGGTCGCATCCCAAGTGTAATACTTGTCACTACCATCACCCAGCCAACACCACTTGCCACCATTGCACTACATGCAATCGGTTCGGACATACAGCCCCTTATTGTCCCAATGGTCTTACACCACAAGGAAATCAAGTTCAACCAGCTCCTCAAAACCCAAAGCCAGCCAACAACGTTCGTGCATGCTACAAATGTGGAGACACTACTCATCTTCGCCCTCAATGTCCTCAATTGAATTAGGAGCAACCACAACAAGCACCACGAGGTTGAGTTTTCAACATCAATGCCAACCAAGCTCAAAACAACAATGAAGTCGTGAATGGTACGTTTCTCGTTATCAACATTTATACTTCTACACTATTTAATACTGGCGCGGACAAAAGCTTTGTGTCCGTTGAATTTGAATCTATGTTAAATTGTATACGCTCAAAACTACCTAAGTCATTCACAGATGAAGTTGCCAATGGCAAATCCATCACAGTTGACTCCGTTCTTCGTGATTATTTCCTCACCCTCAATGATAATGTTTTCTCCATCAATATTATACCCATGCAATTGGGTAGCTTTGATATCATAGTAAGCATGGATTGGCTTAGAAAGAACCATGCTGAAATCGCTTGTCACAAAAAATACGTTCGTTTACCTCTTCCTTCTAGCGATACTTTACACGTTTATGGAAACAGACCTTCAAAGGGACTGAAGCTTATGTCATGCACACAAGCGAACAAGTACTTACGTAAACAGTACTTTGCCTTTTTAGCCCACATTGTGGAAGAAAAGGGCAAGGGAAAGAGCATAAGTGATGTTCTAGTTGTGTGTGATTTCCCTGACGTCTTTCCTGAAGATCTACCTGGTCCTCCTCCATCTTGATCTGTCGATTTTCAAATTGACCTCATCCTTGGTTCGACTCCCGTTGCTAAAGCTCCTTATCGTCTTGCACCTTCTAAGATGCAAGAGTTGTCAAGTCAACTTCAAGAGTTGCTTGATAAAGGCTTCTTGGGGCGCTCTTATTCTTTTCATCAAGAAGAAGGATGGTTCGTTCAGAATGTGTATCGATTATCGTGAACTTAACAAACTCACAGTAAAAAAACCGTTACCCTATCCCTCGCATTGATGATCTTTTTGACCAACTCCAAGGCGCAACGTGCTTTTCCAAGATCGATCTTCGTTCAGGCTATCATCAACTTCGTGTTCTCGAAGAGGACATCCCTAAAACCATGTTTGCACTCAATATGGTCACTACGAGTTCGTGGTTATGCCCTTTGGCTTGACCAACGTACCTCAGTCTTCATGGATCTAATGAACCACGTGTGTAAACCTTAATTGGATCGTTTTGTAATCGTCTTCATCGACGACATTCTCATTTATTCGAAAACACAAGCTGAACACGAATGTCATTTATGCCTCAAACTTGAACTCCTACGTGGTGAACGTCTATACGGAAAATTTTCTAAATGTGAGTTTTGGATCAAAGAAGGTCAATTCCTTGGACACGTCGTAAGTGAAAAAGGAATTCATGTTGACCCTTCCAAAATCGAAGCATGTGACAACTGTGCTCTGTAATCGATGTTCAATGTAAAACAATTATTAATAAGACAATGTGTTTTGGTGTTATTATGTGTGTTTTTGTGTTTGATGATTTTACGATTTGATTCGATTCCGATTTCAAGCTTTAAATCGCTTTCTGGAAAATTATACGCAAACTGGTGCGTAAACGCAGTCACTTTAACGTGGCAAACACTCCGGAATAGTGAAATAGGCTTAACATACCTTA
>JARYGA010004062.1:0-46712 GCA_030545235.1 Helianthus tuberosus
TGTACTCTAGTTTATTTATTTTAGTGTTCGTTATATTTTGTGAAATATATATATAATTGTGATTGGTTTATTGTTGAGTTTTGAAAAAATACGGCGACTTTTATTGTCAGGTTATTCGAAAAACAGAGGAAACTCTACCCGATTTTCGTAAAATTAGTAATACGAAACGTATTTATAACACAAAAACGACATCTTTCGAGATTGAGGTATTTTTATAAAATAAATATAAGAGTATATTTATTTTGGTGACGCTTTACAAAACGAGTTTATAACATTTCGACAAAAGTGATTACAAGATAACAAAACACCAAAACTTATTTCGTATAAACATAATTTCTTATGTTAAATCCAAACATCTATTATTCGACGATTGTTTAAAATGAATAATATATTTATTGACAACGTTTACGACTCGAAAGTTTATAAAATAAATATAATTATTTATATTTATTTCAGAGGTCAATAATTCGAATACTTTCGATTACTTTTATAAAATAAATGTAAGTGTTTACATTTATCTCAAACGCCGATAATTTCGAATAATTTTATAAAATAAATATAATTATTTATATTTATTTTCGAACGCCTAAACGACATACAATATTTTACCGTAAGATTATAACAAACACTATTTATTTACGTCTTACGAAAACTACGAAGAGTCGTACTACTGTTTCATCTGCGCGTTCTATTCGCAATTACTAGCACGACTTCGTAAGTATTTATATTTATATATAAAATATATATCCTAAATCCTTCGGGAAACTAAGTCGTTTCCGCGACTTAATATTATCCCGATTATAACGGGATCAAATAACCATAGATTGGTTATTCTAAGTCAAGATAACACTACCTTAGAGTCGTTTAGTTAACGATCCGGTAGAGCTCGGACACGTAGTTTAGCTACGTTTAAATTAGAAAACTTATAAGTATTCCTTCGTAGGAATGTCACAGTTATACGCTAGCTAATTCACATTCTTGGAACGGCACTACGGATTCACGCTAAGCTAGATTTGCACAGGAATATCAAGGTGAGTTCATAACCCCCACTTTTTCTAGTTTTACATTTTTACAAATGTTTTCGGGGGTGGAAAGACATGCAAGTTTTGCAAAAACAAACAACTTTCCGATGAACGAAAACTCATATTTCTATACCGTGTTGCGAATGGATTTCAAGGAATTTAAATGGTTTACGAACGATTTAGACTAAACATACCGGTTACACAAAACACACGCGTATTTAGGAAACATGCATGATTTTCATGACTAGAGACGGGAATGTCCTAGTTACAACAATGGGACTGGGTTGGTCTGCGTACGAAAAACGAGACAACCTAGTGGGTTCATGTCCCCCTTTTCTTTTTAACGTTTCGGTTTTACAACTCTCGGGGGGAATACATGTTACTTTGGTATGGTTAAGCTACAGAATGAATTAGTAGATCACGTGCGAATAGGCTGATACTTAAAGCACCATTAATCTTGTTTAAGACCAAGGAACAAAGGGGGTAGATCTATCAGGTACAGGGCGAGCCCCACTCATGGGTCCTTGTGTGGCCACATGGAGTTTCCTTTGTTACCCTCGCCGGGTGGACCGGTACTAAATCGCTTACGGGTTGGTGGCTTCCTATGTCCGCACACATATTAATGTCCTAGCTACACATTAATGATCAGCATGTTCATTGACGCTTTACATACCGGATTTCGATACCTAAACTTTCAAATATTTTACAGATTCATTTGATGCAAACTCATAACACAAGGATTTACGAACTTGGTAACGTTTTTCACTTATGTATAAGTAAGAGGACATGTTGGTCCTGCTTACAAAAACTCTTTTGGGCTTGGCCCATTCTCTCTCATGCAATGCACAAGAATTTCATTGCCTATACATAGATATGACATTTCAAACGTTATGGAATACTATGATCTCACAAACCGGTTTTCCAAATGCAAGATTTCAAATATTTTAAGATGCATTTGATACAAAACAAACAAACTATGAACTCGCTCAACTTTATGTTGATTTTTCGCATGTTCTTTCTCAGGTTGCAATTTCAAAACTACGAAACGGTTGGAATAGGAGAACCCATGGGAATTCGAGTACTTAGCGGGCGTTCACTGTTTAGAAGTCTTAGCTCAAATACTTCCGCTGCGCAATGAAGATACCAGTCCAGTCACTCCAGCTCTGATATTTCGAGGTGTGACAATTGGCTTGAAATTTTCAAGAATGTCACACTCATCTGACCAAGTAGATTTGAATTGGTACTTTTCAATTTCCTCAAAAGTTGAGGATGCCTTTGTTTTTTCCAAAACAGTTTTCTTACCATTAAGATCTGTGACTTTTATTTCTTGACCAGCCAAATTTGTGGGAGTGATTTCAACTAACCCAGATTCATTTACAGTAGTGTTTTCAGAAACTTGGTAATTTTTTCTAAACCCAATGTCAAATTTCACATTGCTTTTGATCTGCTTTGCAAGCATCAACTCATACCCTTTACAGAATTCTACCCATTTTCACAAGTGATTTGGGTAGATTCAAGGTCCTTTTTGATACTCTAGTATTTTTCTACCTTAGTTTGGAGTTGATCCTTGGTAATGCTTGATTCATGTTTGAGGCTGCTAGTTTCATTTTCTTTTTCAAAGAATTTGGATTCAACTCTTTAAAAGTTTTCTCAAATTGTACTTCATCATTTAAGATCTTGTTTCAATGTTTTTCATTCACCTCTTTGATGTTAGCAAAAGCAATAATGGCACAATCACATTCTCCATCACATCACTGGAATCCCATGGGTCTGATAGAGGTTCCAACAGAGGTTCCAACAGCTGCTCGCCAACTTTTTCTTCTAACAACAGTTCACCAACTTTTTCTTCTGAAACAGATGTTTCAGCATTCTCACATACCACCTCAGATTTGGACTCCACTTCCTCAGATTCAAGCCCTTCATGTATTGTTTCTAGTGCCATAAAACAAAATTTATTAGGTTTCTTATCAGAATTAGCAACTACAACAAAGTTTTCATCAGTTAGATCCTCAGGTAAGCTATTCCAATCAACAAAGCCTTGTGTAAAGAAGCTCCGTTGAATGGTCTCTGCCTGAGCAGATATTTGTGCAACTTGTGGTACAGGTTGCACTTGGACCTAAGGTGTTGGGGCTTGAACATATTGGATTTGAGGAACAGTGGTTTGGACATACTTGACAGGAACAATGTTTACAGGGTATGCAAAGTGAGCAGTGCTTTGCATGTGAGGTGCAGGGGTATATTAGGAAAAATGGACAGTGTTTTGGGTGTTTTGAGGTCTTGGACTTGGGTGTAGCTATAGGACGACTTGTTTGGCTCCAACATTCTCTAGCAAAATAACCAAGCCTCTTACACTTATAACACTTTATCTTTGATTTATCGAACCCAACTTTTAAATTCCCATGCAACCCTGGAAATTTCCTACCAGTTCTCTTGTAAAACTTGCTTGTTCTAACACTCAACAATGCAAGTTGATGTAAAATGCCCATTTCTTCCAAATCTGTGGGGTCAAAATGTTGAAGGTTATTTAATTCAAAGGACAAGTTGCTAGAAACCTGGTTTTCCCCATTTGCTGTAAAAGCATAGTTGGGTGAGTAAGAATCAAAGTTGAATGCTCCACCAGTTGTTATGTCGATGAAATATTCATAATTATGATCCTTACTACCACCAGTTTCTTCCTAACCAAAATGTGTTGTGCTACCAAAAGCATAATCATCAGCCACTTTTCCTGACTCTTGTAGCTTCTTTTTCTGGTTAAGCTCTCTCTCTCTCATAAGTGAGGAGCCTACCATGAAGCTGAGTCAAACTCATCTCCTTAAAACCAACAGAGTTTTTGGTTACAATGGCTATAGTGTCCCATTTTTCTATTATTCAAAGTTGAATTAGCATACTCAACGTTTACCAGTTTTCACTCACTAATCAAACAACTAAACCTCTCAGACTGTTGGGTTAATGACTCTCCTTTAACATGACAAAACGTTTCATATTGTTGGTTCAAAACCTCTCTATTTTTTCTCAATGACCTCTTCTGTACCACCGAATTGCTCTTTAAGTGCATCCCATAACTCAATTGGGTAGTGTCCTAGGAACGGTGCTAAATGCTTTGGCATCTAACTCAATTTTCTGAAAATCCTGCTCGGGGTAATTTTCAGGTTTCTTAGGTACTTGGACCTTGGGATCTTCTGCACTCGGCACCATCGAAACATGTAGTCCGAAGATAATCGATTTCCAGCATCCGGTGTTTTGCTGTGCAAGTACATGACCCATCCGACGTTGCCAGATATTATACTCAGATCTGAGAAGCATCAGAGGTTTATACATGGTACTAGTGTTATGCGAATCTTGTGTGTTTTGAGACATTTTGATCGTTTTACAAAGTTTTTGTTTAAACTACTTTGAATGTGAATAAACTTTTTACTCTATTTTTCAACTCCTACGAACAAACGATATCAGTGGAATGAGCTGATCTTCTATACCAAATTGGTTGTTAAATTGAATTTGATTAACCAAGCTCTGATACCAATTGTTAGGATCCGAATTTGAATTGTTTGTGAATGTCTAAAATTAACAATGAAAGATGATAACAAAAATGGAAACAATACAGCAGAAGAATAAACTTTAAATCACAAACAATGGAAGATTTGCTTTTATCATGATACTTTAATAGAAAGATTGTAAAAACAATAGTTCACGTACGCATGAATTACAAACTCCCTCTCAGCCTAAGATCACTCTGATTTGCTTGTACAAAATGTCAAGGAGAAGTGATGATAAAACAGTACATGCACTGTTCTATTTATAGTACAATCCAAACCGTTGAGGAATCTAAGCTGACGCCACCTAGACAATGACATCTAACAACTTCTAACAACCTCTAACATATGCTAATACTAAAACACTCTTACATTGTAAACTCTGATATACAACATTTGTTGATTCATCATCTGATGAGCCTTATCCTCCGTTGAGCCTCAGCAGAAAGCTTCATCAGACTTTGTCTTCTTCAAACAGAGGGTGAACAGACCTTTGCTCACAGCAGACTTTGTCTTCATCAGTGGTTCACATTGGCATGCCTTTGAATCAACAGACTTTAGTTCCAGCAGACCTTTGGTTGTAGCAGATGTTGATGCCTTTGCCATTGGGAGGAGTATGTTCTTCTAAGCACTGATTATTGTTGATCAGATGATTGCAAATTATTTTGGCTTTCTATCATCTATTTTTTTGGTGGGGTCCACATGATCCAACACATACCGAGCAAGCTAAGGTGAGTTCACTACTCTTTTACAAGCCTGCGTCCCTGGGGGGACAAACAAACTACTATTCTTGGGAGGAATACTTTTTAAACTACTATTCGTGTAAGGAATACTTTTTAAACTACTATTCCTGGGAGGAATACTCTTTCTATATGTTGTAGTTTAAATTCGATGTTGGTTAATAAATTCAAACTCTATCACGAAAGTCCCTACTTATATACTGAGCTAGTTGCCTGGGAGGCAACGGGGTATTAGTTGATAGCATTGTTAGGCCTGACAAACCTCACACCGTGCTAGGAGCCAGGCGTGAACTAATGACCTTAAACACTTTGATCAATGATGATAGACATTGATGAGGGCACAACAAACAGAACAGTCAATCGATACCGAGTTTATTATTCATAACATGTTTTTAAACTAAACACTTAGATTATTTACATTAAACAAACCAACTTTATGTTGACACACTTTTTCTGCATGCTTGCAGGTTGTTAGATACATCATGCTTTGGAACTTGCAGTCTGAGGAGCGAGAAATGTCATGGGGCGTGCTACTTGATGCAAACTATTAACACTATGCAATTTAAAATGAATTGGTTTTGATTATATTGGAATAGTTGCAATTGCTTCCGCTGAAAACATGTTATGTTGAAATGTTATTTGGAATTACACTATTCAAGTTGGACAAGATATTTACGTTTAATAATATTTTTACTATTAGTTCAATGTGATTAGTGGCTAGATCCTAGTACGCCACACGCCTCGCGGTGTAACTCCGTAGGTGGTAATTTGGGAGTGTGATAGTTGGGTATCATAGCCACTGGTTATAGTGAACTAGGTTTTAAACCGTTTTTGTAAAATCAGACAACAACTGAATCAGTTCCAAAAGCGACCATGACACTACGCTCGAGATTGCAAGGTTCTTCTTTTATCATCGTTTACATTATACAGTTAACATACATATACGCATTGCATTGCATATAGTTATACACATCATTATAGCACGATTACATGTCACTTATTCATGTTATGACTAGTTGTTAGTATAACATTATCTCTAAACCCTTCGTAAACTTGATCATTTGACAATACCCACTTTTGACACTCGAAACTGGGGATCTTTTGATGCAAGTTGGGAGAAACTGGGATGTAACATTTCTATTTCTTTTATCATATAAGAATTATAGATTGCTTAAATTTATTAACCACTAGTAATTAGTTTATTTTTAATATAATTATTCGACCCAAATAGTTCTAAAATCTATCTTATATATAGTTGGTTGGAATGTTATACTAATTAATTGGCCTATATATGGGTGACATTTCTATTAAAATAAAAGTGTATAAAAACTTATATTATTAGACAGGTAGATTACGGGTAAGTTGACTGTCAGAAATATGAAGTACCTAGACGGGTCTAGAAACCGTTTAATAATTAAATTATAAAAATACAATATATTTGAACCTACTCCGTTTTTAATGAAACTTGGTTCAAAATGTAGATAAGATTATTCTCGTTCTAATGACATATTCATTGTTTATAAAACGTCATATTTGAGAAGTTATACGCGCCAAATAATTGAAGCCGTTGAATTAATTATAATATATAAATTAATAAAATAATAATAATAATAATAATAATCAAATCTTACGTAATGGAATAAAATAATAAATAAACTAACTAAATATTAAAGTGAAAAGGACACGTGTATGATAGACCTGTCCTACCCAAAATAAAAAAAAATAGAATTTAGGAAGTTAGAAGGAATCTTACCTTTCTTATGAATTAAGTTTGATCAACTATATATACAAGCATAGATGGACTTCAAACTTCGCACAACATTCATCTCCTTTTTACTGTTAGTCTCGCCCCTCCTCTCTCTCATTTATATAATTCTATTTTTTGATTATTATTAAACCTATTATACTCCAAAGCCCTGCCCCGTTTTAAGTATTTTAACCCCTGTTCACTGATACCCTGTCCGATTGATTTGGAGCCCCGTAACGCATGTCAAGGCTCTGCCTGACTAAATTCGTTGGGGTTCTGTCTCGTTACGTAGGGATAAAGTTGAATTGTGTTACTTAATGCGAGTGCATTATATATTTTATTAAACAGTCCAGGAGTTATACCCAAGATATAACAACTCTCCTTAAAATATTTTAGACACCCTCAAATGTCCTAAATACACCCCGTATACGTAAAATAGGCCCGAAATACCTTTACATAATTAAAAATCAAATAAAAACAATAAATTAAGTCTGTCACAGGGCATGACAGACTGCTTCTGGTTCTACGCGGGCCGCGAGCGAGGGGATAGGTGGCACGGCCCGGAGCCGCCACGTGGAATGACACGCGTCGACAACCCAGGTGATCAGTAACGATGCCGCCGCCTTTTGGCCCTGGCGGGGCGCGACGGCCCCCTTTGATTCCGTCGTGGGGCGCGAGAGACCCCTGATCAGGCCCTATAAATTGAACGATCGAGCATTCATTCCAAATCATTCACAATTCTAATTTCTCTCTCAATCTCTGATAGCTAAAATAATTCCCGGGCATTATACCCCCCTAATTAGCAAAGCTCTGCCTCGTTGTAAGTATTTTAACCCCCGGTTACGTATTAGATAAGCTGCCCGATTGATCTAGTGCTCCGTAACGCTTGTCGAGGTTTTGCCCGACGTAGTCGTTGGAGTTCTGTCTTGGGGAGGGTATAACTAATGTAAATTGGGTTATTATACTAACACGTGTGCATTGTTTAATTAATAGATTATAACCAGGAAGTCACAAAGGAAAGACCTAAAATAGCAATGTGAGTAATGTCCTTTTTGTAAACCTTTTTGCAAACTGCTTTTACAAAACCTCACATAATTAATATTATATTAAACAGTGATTGAGTATTTGTATTCTACAATTATCGTCGGTATGTTGGGGTTTTGTATACAAAATTTGTTACTACATTGTGAGTAGTAACATAACCACAAGTCGGGTTGACAGTACCGTGGGTGGTAATTAAAGTAGATGGAAACAAATGTAATTGCGTGACCGCCCTCAATGCTGTAGACTGATAAATCCTGTTTTGATTAAACTGGGATTCACTCACCAGTATTTCCTGCTGATAAAATGTTTTAAACACGTGTTTCAGGTAACTTAGTGTGAAGCCAATAAAAGCCAGCTGGAGAGCACTGAAGGCTTAGAAAAGTGGCAATAAAAGTTACCTAATTAAAAAGGAGAATTGTTTTCAATAATTGGGGTTATTCCTAAAAATGTATCAAAATGAAAAATCGGGTTTTGTCCCACTTATAAATGTATTATCAGAGAAACTTGGGTTTTATCCCATTTCTTTATTTTAAATATTTTTGGTGTTTAACTCTGATAAAATATTTCCTAACTACGGTCCTGATGAAACTTTTCGCTGCCAAATTTATAAACACCAATACCATCAGACTGGCTCGCGGTCGCCCACTCCCGGGATAGAGGTCGGGGGCTGTGACAGAAGGTGGTATCAGAGCTATGCCACTGGTTTAAGCCCTTTAGGTGTTCTTCCAATACCTAAACCCTTAACCATTTGTGTTAGGAAATTAATATCTTATGTGTTATCATGTGAACATAAAATCTTAATACGTTTATTAAGATTTTTATATTATTTCACGAATCTTAAATTCCCAATATGTGTTACCCATATCTGTATCTTACACTTATGCTATAATATATATAAATGATATATATTAATAATATCATGTCTTAGTAAATTTCATGATATCTTATATATCTATCATATCCATATATATATGTGGGAACATAATGCAATATCAATTTTATAGTAATAATAGAATGTTAATATTAATATTTTAGTATTAATAAATGCAATTCAGATATGATACTTTGTAAACATCATGATATAAATAATATGTATTATACCTAGATAATATCCTATCATTTAAATTCTCAGGGTACGTAAATATGATAGGCTATAAAAAGGGAATATATTCATAACATAATATTCAAATCGGTATCTTCATATTTATGTAAATACAACTTAAAATAAATTATAATAATATTATGATATTGATATTAATATCTTAACCAAAGATGTAAAATAACACCTTTAGGTACGGTATCACTAAAATATCATAATATAAAATATTATCCAATGAAAGCAAGATATTTTATGATATAATACAAAGTTTTATTCGATTTAAAGATGTGTATTTTAGCAAAGTTTTGATAACACATATATTTATATTAATTTTGTTAAAATATAATGTTTTAGCATTGTTTAGATACGATAATTAAAATATTTTGTCAATCACATTATAATTCTTTATCGTATTAGTAAATATTAAATATGCAGATTATTCATCAAAATTTGATAAATTAAGTAATATTCAGAAATTATGTGTATAGTCAATATTAATGATAATTAACATGCTAGATAAATTTTTAATAAGTAAACGTTCTCTAAAAAAGGTCTTTAATATGTACTGTTATTATTTATAATCATTATTATTATAATAAAATATTATTAAATTCTGTTTTAAATTAAAACTAATAGTAATAATATTTTTAGAAGAATAAAATGTTTGGCTCTCGAATAAAGTTATGTTAAAAGAATTTTATAAGACATAGTTTTTAATTTATACAATTAATAAACAAGAATTATTACAGTTCGACGATTATAAAATTTAAATACATATACGTATACAATGGAAGCACTACGTGAAAAATGGGTTACGGCCACACTTTTGGCAAAACAGCCATGCCACATATTTGAAAAAATGTGTGACTAAAGGTCATTCATAACATTTTAAAACACCTTTAGCCACACGTTTTATTATTAATGTGACCAATGTATACCAGTTCAGAACCTTTGGCCACACTTTTAGAAAATAATGTGGCATTTATTAGCCACAACTCGAAATGTGTGGTCAAATGTGATCTATGGCCACATATTTTTGTTTCGTGTGACCAAAAACATACGTATTTGACATCTTTAGTCACACTTTATGAAAAAAATGTGACATTTATTAGTCACACTAGCAAAGTGTGGCTAGATGTGATCTACAGCCGCATTATTTGTTTTTATATGACCAATAAAACATGTATTCAAAACATTTAGCCACACTTTAAAAAAAGTGTAACATTTATTAGCCACACTAGAAAAATATAGCCAGATGTGATATATGGCGACAATATATGTTTCACGTGTCTAAAAACAAATGTATTCGAAACCTTTAGGCACACGTTAAGAAAAAATAGCCACATTAGAAAAGTGTGGCCAAATGTAATCTATGACCACAATATATGTTTGATAATGTGACTAAAAGCTAATACATATGACCACATATATTATTTTGTATGACTAAATATTAGACAATAGTCACACTTAAAATCACAAAATTTCATGTGATAAACATTTGCCACACTATCATCACTTTGTTTATTTTGTGTGACGAAATGATATCAAATGTCATACAAAAAAATGTGTGACCAAATGTTAAACTTTTTTACTACATCTTTAAAAGTTTCTCCCAAAACATTTCATCATAAAATTTAAATTTCCCCCTAAAATATTTCATTCTAAAATTCCACCCCCCTCCCAAATATTTAATTCTAAAATTTCCCCCAAAAATATTTTATCATAAAACTTCCCTCCATAAAATTTAAAATTCCCCCCAAAATATTTCATCCTAAAATTCTCCCAAAAATATTTCATCATAAAACTTCCTACCAAAATATTTTATTATAAAATTTATATTTCCCTCCAAAATAATCTCAATTAGAAAATTACATTAATTAATATTAAAAAAAAAAAAAAAATCTTATTACATGTTTAAAAATTCAAACTATTAATAAATATTATATATTTTAACCGAATTTGTTAATAGTCATTTTCATTTTAAAAATATGTTAATGTCTGCATATTAGTTATGTTTATATATGTTTTTAATATATGCATATTAGTACCAATACCGAATTTCTCGTATTGAATTGTTTTTGGTACCGATTCGGTACCCAATTTTTAAAGTTTTCGGTACTTGTACTTTTAGTTCGGTACGGTACCATTATTGTACCTAACATTTTCGGTACCTGTACCCATATTTTGCGATTTTTGGGGTCGGTATGTTCGGTACTAAGCGTATCTCTAATCATATACGTGTTAATGGACCATATTTGTCCTTAATGGATCACAATGGCCAACAATGAAAAATAGTAGATCATAAATTACTTAATTGACCATATAGGGCCTTGATGGATCACGATGAACAATAATAGATCATATATGTGTTAATGAATCATATTGAGCCTTAATGGGTTACAATGGAGAATAGTAGATCTTACATGTCTTAATAGACCATGTTGGGCTTTAAACAATGGGTGATAGTAGATGATATGTGTTAACGGACCATATTGGACCTAAATGGATCACAATGGAAAATAATAGATTGTAGACGTTTTAATGGATCATATTAGGCCTTAATGGGTCATAATGGACAATAATAGATTATAGACGTCTTAATGGACCACAATGAACAGTAGTACATTATACTCGTCTTGAAGGACCATATTGGGCCTTAATGGATCACAATGAACAATATTAGATCATATGTGTGTTAATAGACATTGCTTGGCCTTAATGGATCACAATGGTTAATCGTAGATCATACATATCTTAATGGATCATATTGGGCCATAATGGATCACAATGGACAATAGTATATCATTGGTAGTTTCTCGCGAGCTCGCTAGGTGAAGTTTAGGCTTAAGCTCGTTAACTAAACATATTTATTTTTAGATTCAGGCTCAATTCGTAAACAAATTTAAACATGCTAAATAAGGGGGTAAATGTTATTAAATATTAATAAAAATAATATTACATTAAGACTCGATAAGGCACAACGAGCCTGACGAGCATTACATGTCAGGCTCTACCGCAAACTCGATAAATAAACGAGCTTTCTTTTAGGCTCGGCCTCAGTTCGGACTCGATAAGGCTTAGTTCGTTTGCACCCTTATTCATGAAGAGATGTATGACTACTTATTATAAAAATAAAATATAATTTTGAAATATATCATGGTAAGAAATAATTATTATTATGAATAATCAAAGTTTAGTTAAAATAAATAATTGTTTTATTTAATTCCCTCCTACGAAAATTGAAAATTTCAATTTCCCAAAGATATCTAATCTGCCAAACACACAAATGCAATAGTCATAAACAAATATCCCCCATCCCTTTCCTCTTTACAATTAAAATACACAGACACCCTAAATTTTGAGCATTAACCTTGATAAACAGTCGCAACCCCCCTCCCCCGCTCTATATCTTGATAAACAATCGGCAGAATGGTGGTCATGGTCGGATGCTGCCGGTGGTGGAGCGGAGGAGATTGATGGCGATAACTGTGGCGGCCTTTGAGGAGGTTAGAGGTGGTGATCTGATGGGCGTGTGTGAAGGTGTTTGCTGGCGGTTGTTGGTGGTGTACGGAAACCTAAATAACACAAGAGGTACGATACAATGATGCCAATTTTGAAACCCTAGATTAATTTATATGTTAGCTCATTTTGTTTAGTTAAATATTAATATAGCTTCGAATCATTATATTTTCTCTAATAGGTTCCGGTTTCAGAACTTGTTTTCCACCATCGCACACCAGCCTCAATGCTTGAGCCATCGTCCCCTGAACCAACGACTGATGTCGTTTTAACAGCCGTTCTGTGATTAAGGTAGTTCTTTAAAAATGAGAGGTTTGAAGATGCACACTAACTGCTCGACAAAATGCTTCAACAAAATTTTAAGTCACAGTCTCTTGTTTTTTTTTCTGGTTTGTCGTCAGTCAATGTCTTTGATATATGCATTGTTATACATGTTCTATAAAGTTGCTGATATATGGGTTTTGTTGGCAAATGAAGTACTACTGGTTGAGAATATTATTATGTTGATACATGTAATTATGTTTAGCTGATGTAGTGTACCTTTTTTTATATTCTAGTATACAAGCTTCCAGAGAACATTGATGCATCAGAAGAATGGAACATTTAAGATTTGCAATAGAACAAGTGCAACCATCAGATGTGGATTTTACCCTTCAAGCTACCCCATAACTGGCAAGATATGATTTTTTTATGTAGAGAATATAATATTTACACTTTATAAAGGGTATTTAAAGTTGCTGGGAGCTTAGTTTAGAAAATTCCCCTAAATTTGTTTAAAACATTAAAAGGTACATTCTCACTACTATAAGGGTATACAACTAATTTTACAAAATTCATAAGTTATATAACATGATCAAGTTTTAAGAATATAATATGCATGTACAGAGTTGTATGAGGGTACTGTGGGGGCATCCACTAATTGATGTAGGATTAAATAGTGAAAGTAATGTTTCCTAGTTTAAGGGCCATATGAACCAAGTTTAGGGAAATCATATACTCGAGTCTATAGATAATCCCTCTTTTTCCTTCTGTAGATATCACAGGAGGAAAATACTCCAGTCTAGTAGCATCAATTTCATTGTTTTTTGTAGTCAAACCATCATATTAAATTTCCCAGTACCTGTTATGTTCCAAATAGTAAAGTTTAGTGACACCATATAATGTAAAGGTGGCAAGTGAATTCAGGCTGATATTTTATTCTCTTTAATGGGTCAAGCATGTAATAAAAAACAAGGAAAGTTGTAAGAAAGGTAACGGGTCAAAGCGTGTAACATAATACAAAATAAGCTATCTACCAAGTGCCAACATGGTTGTACTACTTTTTCTTTTAGCATATGGTCTTTTCATAGTGGAAATCATTGTAGGTTGAAGCTTCTGAGCTGTCACTCAATCTTGCCAAGATGACACCTGGGATACGACAAGCTGCACACGTTCTGTTTGCTCAGAATGTAGCTAGGTTTGTCTAATATTTCATAATAACATTTATATTGTTGAAGACGTCTCATTGTCTATTTCTTGTTTTCTTCTTTCAGAGCTGCGGAAGTGGTAATTTAATAGCATTTTTTCTGTTGGTTAGAAAGGCTAGCTATCTTCAAGCATGCTTAATGCATGCTCACTTTTCCAAGGTATAGTCTTTTTCTTTCTTATGCAAGAGATGATTTTGTAGAAAATTTGATCTTAAAATTGTGAATTTGTATTATGATTTGTAAACAGGTCACAATGATTTCATCACTTGCAGCTGCTTGCTCATCAGATGGAGTCTTGGTTTCTTCCATAAAAGATAGATACCTTCATATCACAGCGTAGAAATATATCTTAGCTTATGTATACATTCATATCCCTTTGCAACTTTTGTTGCTAGCTTTGGCTTAGAAGTTTCTGTATTTAATATTCAAATTGAAAATTTATGTATGAATTTGGCTTATTGTTAAAAACTCATGTATGATTTTATGGATTTGGTTTATTATTGTTAATATCCTATAGTTTTTAGGTTTTCTCATGTTTAATGTTGTTTTTTATTTTACAAAAATAAAAATAAAATAAAATAAAATGGTTAATTGCATAAAAGTTGCCATAGAACCAAAATCAACGTGTGACCAAATGTTACAAAATAGCCACTTAAAGTATAAATCCATGTGATTATATAATAGAAACGGTCACATTTTTAGTAAATTCATGTGACTATATAATAGAAACGGTCACACTTACATTAAATTCATATGGCCAATGATACCATTTAGCCACACTTAATGGACCAATTGCTTATTACAACAACCTTTTTGCCACAATTTTTTTTAAATTAATGTGGCTAAAACAAACTTTTTAGTGACTATATAATAGAAACAGCTACACTTATAGAAAATTCATGTGGCTATTTAATAGAAACAGCCACACTTACAATAAATTCGTGTGGCCGCTAATACCATTTAGCCACACTTAATAGACCATTGCTTAATTACAACAAACTTTTTGCCACAGTTTTTTAAAATTGATGTGGCCAAAACAAACTTTTCAGTGACTATATAATAGAAATGGCCACACTTATAGTAAATTCATGTGGCTGTTACAACCCTTTAGCCACAGTTATTAGACAAAATTGGACAACATGCTTGATCCTAGCAAGACCCTTTAGCCACACGTTTATGAGCTACGACCACACATATGTGAATGTGGCTGTATGATACCAATGATGTCTCGACCTTTGGTCACACTTGAGTTAGAAAAAAAAAATATGTGGCCATAGGCGTATGGTCACAGTTTTTTAGTGTGGCTGTATCTAGTTTTTGACGTAGTGAAGATATAAAATATTTTACACAATTGTATCTATGAAACAGGAATATGTACAACAAACTAGTCTGATGTAATTAAATGGTTTTAATACATAATACCTATATATCAACAGGAAATAACTTAAACTTATTTTTTAAATTATATGTAAGTCAGATGCATATATATTTTTATATATAACTTTTATCAATATTACAAATGATATTTCATCTATAAAGTAAAAATATGTACAAAAAAAATTAGTACGGTATAACAATATGATTTAAAAAATATATATACATATATCTCAAGAAGAATCAATTTTTACCATTTGATAAGTTCAATTCATTTCTTAAACTATATTTAAGTCGTATATATATATATATATATACATATACATATATATATATACATATATATATATACATATTCTGATATGAGAATAATACTTCATTACTTAATATGTTAAGAATCAAATTTAGAAACACTAAACTTTGTATTCTCTGTTATGATTCTTTAATAAATAAATATGATAAATTAAGATTCAAGTCCTAAATCTAGTCAACCTGTCAAGATTAAATTGTTCTAAAAGAATTTGTATCCTTATTAAATTTACTTCTTTTGATAAAATTCCTTTTTATTCTAAAAATATTATTTTTCAATAAACCAACCTGATGGAAATTTATTTTGTTAATATAAAGGAATAATTAAAATAATTAGTTTCTTATGATTTAATATTATATGTATATATGTTATAGGAAATTTTAAACTTTATATTTATACATATGTATATACAAGACACAATTTTCTTAATAATATATACAATATAATAATCAAATGTCTTTTGTAGAAGGACAAGTCTTTATATAACAGAAGAAACAAACCTACATGTTTACTCAAAATCTATTCTTTAATTTAAAAGATACCTTAAGGATATCTGTATTAGCACCACCTCTTGAAAAACAACAATGAGTCAATGACAGAGAATCTCATAATTTCATATAAAACCCTTACCTTTATTTTCTGAATACCTATCCAGCCATAAGCCCTGTAAATATAATTAAATTAAGGCAATATAAAAGCTATTACACCCAAGGAAGAAACAACACATATAAGATATACATTTTCCTTATATTTTGATAAGATATATAGTAAGAGAAAATGTTAAGATATAACATGTATATATGTTACCTTAATATATATAATTATCATCGCATAATACTGATAGCTATGAATATAATGGTGCTAAACAAAATATGCCTGTATAATTGCTTATTTCTGTGATAATTATATCTGAACATGTTTGTAATTTAGGTGTCAAAGGAAATAGCATGTGATCAAGAAATTCAGGCTAGTAATGAAAACTCTTTGGATAGAAATATTATAGAAAATATAATAGCTCAAGGAATATTGAATGCCATACCTTCGATCATTGAAGCTATTAAGATTTCTGTGCCTATAAACGAAGATCGTACTATACACTGTAGGCATACTCACCACTTCAAACCTAACCCTAGTTCCAAGGGAAGTCATGATATTCGTATCAAAACTTCACCTTCCAAACGAAAGAAAACCACAACCTATGGATACTTCTATAAGGAATTCTGCTCCGACAAATCATGTAAAGACCAAGAAATGGAACCAGCAATCGCGCAGCCTACCTACAACAACAAAAAGCATTCAAGAAAATGCCATTCTAGGAAGACACTTCGCTGTAATTTCTGCAAGAAGGCAGGACACGCAGAGGAAGAATGTAGAAGGAAAACTAATGTATGTTACAAATGCGGAGACCCAGGCCACATTCGTTCCTACTGCCCGAAACTATTTAAGGCACCCGACAACGAGGATCGAAACCCCGATGAAGCTAATAAGAATGCATAGATATTTACAACGTCGGAGACAATAGCCAATTTTTAGAATAAGTACCCTTATGTTTTCAGTATTAATTGACTTTTGATTTCAATCAAAAGTTCATCAATAAAAAGGTCTTTATAAGAGCCAATTCTCATTCGTCTCATCTCTTGACAAATTCTTATGTCATACGTGCATTGCTTTCCATACATGTAAATTCACTTCAAAAGATAATTTATTCTTGAGTTCTAATAAAATATTTCATTATACTCAGTCTGATAATTTATATGATTATACAATGCTGATTTTTGATATCAAATCAACAGAGTTCTTGGAAAATTCCTTTTCTTTTCAGAGTTACTTTTCAAAGCTACTTACCAGATTTTTATGGAAACCATTTCTTGCCAAAAACATATATCCATTGTTGGAATATGTCCAAACCAAGCTCAATTGTTTGAACTTGTTCACCAAATGCATTCAATTCAAAATTTCATATGATGAAGTGGGATCATCATATTCGAGGTAATCTCATTGTTTGAATCATAGTAAACTTGTTTAAAGTCTTCAATTTCAATGTATCATTTGGTAACCACGACACCTTGCGGTGACGGTTTCTTTGAAACTTGAACTCATTTCAATTTCACACCTGAGGTACGGATTTATTTATTTATTGATTCATTATCCTAAACCAGTCTTAATGCAATTTTGTGTTAAGATAAATGTACCTAAACTCTTATTCCAGCGTACCTCCAACATCTCTTTGATCAATCCTATGATATTCATTAGAATATCTTATCTTTTGAATATCCAGATTCACTTCATTTGAAACTTTCAGTTAATTTCGAAAACGGTAAATTCATTCGGTCACCGTAATCATTGAATTCTTTCAAGTCATTACAACACCTTGTGGTGTATGTATAAATTTGTAGCCTGTGCTAATAGTTAAACCTAATCATACATTATTCGTTTGACTCATCATTCAAATAGTCTTGATACAATTATGTATTAAGGCAATGATACACTAAATTCTATTGTCAGGTATATCCTTGCTATTTAAATAAACGTCACTAATTTCGGGTTTGATCATTGACAAATCATTTTTCATACTTCCATTCTCAAATTGAGATTATTGATTCAGAATCTCCCTCAATTGATGATCAAAGTGTCACACCCCGAAAGTATCAGAGCTTGTCGTGACTAGACTGGTATCTTCATTGCACAGCGGAAGCAAATAAGCTAAGACTTCTAGAAATTGAACGCCTGCTAAGTACTCGACTCCACATGGTTCTCCAATTCCAACCGTGCCATAGTTTCTGAAAAGTGACCCGAGAAAGAAACATGCGAAAAAGTCAGCATAAAGTTGAGCGAGTTCATAGTTTGTTTGTAAAATATTTGAAATAAATCTTTTGAATCACCGGTTTTTGAAATAATATTGAGAAAACGAATTTAGAAATCATTTTCTTGCCAAGTTATATGGAAACTTTGTATTTGTAACGCATTATGTTCGTAAAACCATGTATTCGTAAACTCACGTATTTGTAATGTTCGTAATACTGTCAATGCCCACCCTGACTTTGACTCCATGCCCGCATAATCCTACGCCTTGAATTTGTATAAAACATGGTATTTAATTTGTATAAATCAAGTATTTCTGTAAGTATGTATGTCCCTTTGTAAACGATGTATGTATGAACCTTTGTAAACGGTGTATGAATGTCCCTTTGTAAACGGTGTATGAATGTCCCTGGTATGTAGCAATAAGGAAAAAGAGATCCCCAATGGGTTGCAAAGCCAATGGTATGTGTGAAAAGGTGCAGGAAGTACTCAAACCTAGCAAATTTGTACCGGGCTTCCGGCTGGAAGACATAGTCACCTCTATGGGCCGCCCCGGCCTCATGGGTGTGGCTCGCTACACCCAAATAGATCTAATCTATCACTCATGTCCCTCAGTCCTACGACGAGGATTAATGGCCTTAAGTGTTGTGCCCACCCTTCACACCATACCAACCTGAATTGTCTTGTGCAAAGCTAGCTAATTACGACTTCGTGATGTCGTTTCCAAGATGAGACTCGTTAGCGTGCATTCTACAATATTCCTAACACGGAATATCTTATAAGTTTCTAAATAAACGCAGTAACTAAACTACGTGTCACCGAGCTCTACCGAATCGTTCACCGAACGATTCGACGGTTAAGTTGTTAAGTCAAAGGAAACAATTCGGTCAAATTTGATAAGTATCGCTTATCGTGGATAATAACTAACAAGTCTTGAAAAGACTTGATCCTCGAGGTATTTGAAAGTAAATAAATATTTATATCAAAATATATAAATATATCGTTAAGATCGTTTGCCGTCCCGAGAAGTCGTACGTGTATAAGAGAATATTTACACGAAAATAATATATAACAAACTCGTATTATATGTCGCGTTTCGTATGATCTTTGTCAAAATATTCGTATATGTCGTTTAGGCGTATAAAATAAATATAAAAAGTTATATTTATTTTATAAAGGAATCGTCGAGTTGTCATGTTTGAAAATAAATATGACTATATTTATTTTATAAAGGAATTCGACTTGTTTGTGTCGGAAATAAATATATAGCTATATTTATTTATAAAAGGATTCGCTTTGTACGATATTGGAAATAAATATATAAACTATATTTATTTATTTATTTTTTTTTTAAAACGAATTCGTGTTGTTTGGTATTTGAAATAATATGTAAACTATATTCAAGTTTACAAAAGAGCCTTCGTTTTGTTTGATGTTCGAAATAAACGTATAAACTATATTTATTTGCTTTTTTTAAAATAATTTCCGAATAGTCGTTTGATCAAAACATGTTTTTGTTTCACGTGTTTTCTCAAAAAACGGGAAGAGTTTCCTCTGTTTTTGGATGCCCCCGACAACACAAGTTGTCGTCATTTTTCAAAATTCAACAAGATTTCAAACAATATATTTATAAACTAAAGTTATGAAACAAGATTATATATGAAACCGCAAACTATATATATATATACGATTTTATCATTCGGTTCGAGAGCTGGTTTGTCACGTATAAATAAAACTATAAAGATAACGTAACGAAATCACGACTTTAAACTATTACCAAAACTTTTGCCGAGTCGTCGAAACGTGGACTGAGTTGACCGGGTCAGCTAAGTTAACCGGGTTTGACTCGCTGAGTTGACCGAGTCAACCAAGTTGACTCGGGTTGACCGAGTTTGACCCGAGCCGGACGCAAAATCTGAGAAGAATAACTTGCTGATTTGTTGACCAAACCAAACCGAAACCCGAAGCTGCTAATTTTGACCCCGTTTGACCGAACCCGAGCCGAGACCCCAAACCCGTAACTGAACCGGAGGTGAACCGAACCTTAAAACGTGAATCTGCAGCCTTCTTGCTTGCACCCGAACCTGAATTTAAAGACGATAACCACTGCTGCTGCCGTTCGCCTCCGTCAGCCACCTCCACCGTCACGGCTGTCATCTTCCATCACCATTACGTCATACACCCACCATTACTATTCTGAAACGGAAATCAAACGGTCGAGAAAAAAGGGGGATCGAACCGGATCTGAAATAAAAGAGGATGAAGGATCATGGCTTACCGGAAAAATCATCACCATCTTCATCGTATCGTCTCCGTCGGGTCGCCGGAAGAACGACCAGCTCAGCCGCCGAGCTCCGCCGCCGCCGGCTCTATCCTTTTCTCTACCTCTCTTCGACTTGCTCTCTCTCTCTCTCTCCTGCGACATCCCTCCTCTGCCATTGCTTCTGATCTTAACGCCGCTCACCACCACCCGACAGTGGTGGTGGTGGTCTGCCTTGCTAATCGAAAAGGGGGGGGGGTCTCTCGCTAGAAAACACAGCCGGCTCCTCCGGCTCCTCTCTTCTCTCTTCCGTCCGAAGCATCCATCTACCGCCATCATCATGTGCCGCCACCAACTGTTGGTGGCTGGCTGGTCTTGTAGAGAGAAGGAGGGGTGGACGAGAGGGTGAAGGAGGGTTAGGGTCTTGGCATGTGATGAGAATAATTTCTCTGTGTTTTAATGTAATCGAGAGAGAGAGGGTGTTGAAGATGAAGCCTGCATATTTAGTTTTGTTGGTGTTTGTTATTGAGAGAGAAGGGGAAGGCAGGCAAGGGTAATTTTTGTGTGAGTGTAGAAAGGAAGGAGGTATGGTGTTATATAGAGATTTGTGGTTTCAACTTTTGAGACAAAAAAAATCTCTTGGAGAGATTTATAGAGATTTTGGAAATCTTAAAGAGATTTGCAAGATTTTATAGAGATCTTATATAGATCATGGTAAGATTTAGTTGTAAGTTTAGTTTGTGGGTTTCGGGCTTGGGCCCGAGGCCCACAAGCTCAATCCCCGTGTTTAAGCGGCCCGTAATTTCTATGAGACCCGTTATCAAAACCCGAACTCCGTAGGTGTCGAAAGAATGAAATTCTAAAATTAAAAGGCGTATACTAGTGGCGTTTGTCGTGTGACGCGCTCGTTTGTGGATTACGGTAATAATCGCGAAAAATTATATCGTTGCCGTCTTTAATCCGTTTTTCGATCCGGTTTCGACTGTAGTTACTAAAATTTTATTACGGAGCTAAATATAGCATAAAATGTAAGTTTTGAAGGTGACAGGCTTCTCCGTCGCTTCCATTTCGTTGCCGATGCTTTTCCTACCATCGCGTTTTTAGTTCACGTTCGCATTTGTGTCGCACGGAAGCCCAATAAATTCAAGATATTAATTTCATAAGCATAAAATTCTCGTGTAACATTCATACTTGTCAGCGTTGTCAGTATTTTGTTCGGTATCAGTTCGTTGTCGTTTGATGTTCCGCAAATTCCACGAGAATCTTCATACGCTTACTGTAAAGTCAGATAAACATTCCTAGGCACTCCAAAGGCCTAATTAAGTTAATTAGCATTGTAAACAGTATTTATTATCGCATTAATCACCTGTTAATCATGTAATTAAGAGTCGTAAATCACCGGTTGTCACATTCTCCCCCTGTTAATGAAATTTTGTCCTCGAAATTTAGACTACGTTAACTCCTTAGAGTTACGTTATGCGTAAATGAATACGAATAATGTCAAAGGATACGAGACATACTAATACAGTCACCAGAGTGACCAAGTTAACAGCGGTCCAATAAAAGAGGAATTTCGAGCAATATAATTTCCAAACGAACGTTCCCAATATGCAAGTGAATTCTAGAAATGATGGCATCCACTAAATGGAACTTAGAATCAACAAGTTCAACGAAATAGTTTTGCATGAAACGCTCGGTCATGATCAGCCCAAGCTGCAAGTTCTACCGATGCCACAAGGTGTCGTCGTGATCAGAATAATTCAATAATAGCGGTGACCGAACAAGTTCATCGTGTTTGAAATCAAATGAAGATTCAATGAGATAAATCTGAACGCTTGTTCTAAACAAACATCAAAGGATTTTCAACTGAAAATAGGACATCAAAGAAATATTGTTTTCGATTGAAGATGAATAAGCAATGATTATCACAAGACATTCGATCGATGTTGAAAGAACCGTTAGGAGGTACACCGAAATACAAAAATGAATTTGTGTACCATTGTCTTAACACACGATTGTGTTAAGGCTGCTTTAATATGATAATTCGATGCGGATTTAAAACAAATCCATAAATAAATAATTAAATCCATGCATGAGATGCGTAAACGAGTTTAGCGCAAGCTTCAAATTAGTGAAAATCACCATCACATGGTGTCGGAATCAACAAACAACTTAATGAAGTCGTAGTCCAAACAAGTCTACTACGACTCGGAACCAATGAAACGCTTGTTAAAACGAATTCGAATATGATGTTTTCAATACATCATATGGTGTTTTGAATCGAACATGTGTAATGGACAAGTTCGAACAATTGAACTTGGTTTTAGCGCAAGCCGACAATAAATATATGTATCGACAAGAAAACTTTCGGCATGGTCACAACGAAAAACCATGTATGTAACTTGAAAAGAAAAGAAATTTCAAGAAAATGTGTTGACTTGATAACAAAGGAGCCAACAATCACAATAATGCGGGTCATTCGAATCACAAATCAGTAATTAGGTTTAGCGAAACAATGTTTGAATTTTGATGAAACGCTTATTCGAAACGAAACCACATGCGTAACAAACGATGCATGCGTAACATATAAATTTTCAAGAAGTGGACCATATAAGTATTCGCTATAATGAAAGAAACGATCGTGATGCAATGACCATTAAGAGGAGTAGAGGTACGAAAATCTACTCAGTAAATGTGAAATTCGAAATTTCATTAAAAGAAATTTGAGGACTTTACCTGGGGTTGCGTGTGATGAC
Source organism: Helianthus tuberosus (assembly GCA_030545235.1). Classification (NCBI taxonomy): domain Eukaryota; kingdom Viridiplantae; phylum Streptophyta; class Magnoliopsida; order Asterales; family Asteraceae; genus Helianthus; species Helianthus tuberosus. The sequence continues at coordinate 23,670 of JARYGA010004062.1, forward strand.
CGGTTGTTAGGTGACATTACCATGGAATGTCGAACATAACGTGTTCGTTGTTAACTGAAATAGGGGGATGGGGAGACACACGTCTTCTCCTTGGAGTGATTCGTGTCATTGTAGGACCGCGTGCCAAACCGCCGCTTCCTGATTGATAGTTCTCCTGCTTACAAGGATCTAGCGTCGTCATTGAATTGCGCCATTGTTTCTTTTCGAAGGCCTTGCCTCGATAGTCGTATGTGTCGTACTTCGACCTCCGTTGATATATAGCTTAAATTTCACGTATACCTGTACACTAGCGTTTCGTTCCGCGTAGAATGTGATGTACTCCGACATCCGTTGAAGTAAAATTTGAGTTCCATGTATTCTCGTGCCCTAGCGTTTCATTATGTGTAGGCTGCCTGTCACACCCCCAAAATCCACCTGCGGAATACCACCGCTAGGAGGCGTGACTGACCAGGATCCAGCCACCAATCATGTTGAACAAGCAAGTTAATAATTATAAAAGTCTAACCAATATAATTGGTGTCCAAACAAAACATAGTTTATGTTGCAAAGCGGAAGCATAATGTTCAAAACCAAAGCATAAGTTTAAATGTTTCAAAGTTTAACATGGCACACAGCTGTCCATGTCCCACAACGACTCTCTTCCATGCAAGCTCCAGCTAAGTACCTATTGACCTGCAAAGCATGTAGTAACGAGTCAACAACTAGTTGAGTGAGTTCACGGTTGGGTGTTCATTTTAAGTTGTTCCAAAAACAGTTTCCTTTAACTGGCGTCTTGTCGTGGGGGTTACCCCATAGTTGAAAACGTGATTTGTTTAACCCATTTACTCTGGCAATCCAGCCGTGGGGGCTACCCCATGTTAGTTATCTGGCATTTCGGCCGTGGGGGCTACCCCATGTATACACTAGACTCGTTACCATATCGACTGCTGACTGTAGTCATGTTTATGTGCCCTGAACTGTCAATGTCTATCATCATTGACATGCCCAGATCCATTAGTTCACGCCCGTCCTCTGCGGCACGGTGTGAGGCTTGTCAGACCTAAATAGCGCTATCTAACTAATGAACCACTCGCCATTGGCCTCGGCGATTAAGTCGATACAAAAGGAGGGACTTCGTGATAGAGTTTTGGTCTAGTACGAGTTGACTGTCCATGAGGACGAGGAATTACATTCCTGAACCAATACTGTCCTACCCAAGAAAGGACGAGGAATCCATGTTCCTTAACCCCATTCCCAACCCCTGGGAATCCCATGCTTTGTAGAGGGTGTGAACTCACATTGGTTTGCTCGGAAGTTTAATTTACTTGGTTAAATAAGCTGGTCACCGTGTCCTAATATGATTACCAGTATAGGTCAGGTGTGGGTGCAAAATGCTCACGTATACCCTACACGTATCTAACACATAGCATACAGGTATTATTCATGGCATACACATATAAACATGGCGGTTTACAAAAGTACATACACGTTGAACAGTAACATGTATGTAAATAACAAAAACCAAAAGTCCGGCCCAATAACTTGGCCTGTAACAGTATGCAAGTCCAACCAGAAGGTGTGTGTACGTGGTCTCGAGTCGAGACTCAGGATCTCGAGTCGAGACGGCGTGGTCTCGGGTCATGCATGTATTAGTCGAGACAAGACAGTCTCGAGTCGTAACCGGACTCGCAACCGTGGTTTCGAGTCATGATGTTTGTGTGGTCTCGAGTCGAGACTAGGGGTTCTCGACTCGCAACCTGTGTCGCAATCTGCGGTCTCGAGTTGTCATGTGGTGGTCTCGAGTCGAGACCAGGGGTCTCGACCCCCAGCAACTGCTGATTCGGCACAGTTGTACTATCCAATGGGATTTTGATTTCATGTAGATGTGTACTATCCAGTAACATTCCATAAACATGTTTCTTTGTCTAACACTAACCGAAAATGGATCAAACACCTCAATTTCAAATATTTAAGGCACATTCATAGCATATTCATGTTGTTCATCATACATTCAAATAGTTCTTCATTTTAGGGTTTTCCACAACTTGCAATATGATAAATCAAACCATCCTATCCTATCATATATTCTAACCATGCACACCATCCAATTTCATGAGCAATAAACCTCCTAAACATCCCTAAGCCATTCGGATTCAAACCATAGAGAGCCGATTACAATCATCTATGATTATTCACATATTATCTATACCGAGCCGACCTTACATCGTCATGTAATAACAATCTTAACATCGATTATTCAAGGAGGATATATTCATCATGTTAAAACTTAACAAGCAAGCATATTATCAAACAACTTCATCATGCATCATCATCAACCGAAATATCACATATCATCATCAACCGAAATACAATACATAGCATGAATCACTAACCGGTTAGGTTCTCTAAGTGTGAGGGTATGAAGAGTCGATGAGTGATCTTCCGTATGATAATCCCAAGCTCGATCCGAAAATGAGAGGAGAAGTGATGTTTGATTTCTAGGGTTTTAGTGAGAGAGAATGTAGGAGTGTGTGTGTGGGGAGTGTGTGGATTGCCCAAAAATGGCAAGTTTGTCTAACAAGGGTTATATACTAGTTCTAAGGTGGGTGCACCCTAATGGGCTTTCGGGTGGGCTAAGGGAGGTGCATGGCCCAACCGGCCCAACTGTTACTGTTCAATCGAGACCGCATGGTCTCGAGTCGGGTCCTTATGTCTCGGTTCACATAATCACACGCATACATACAAGCATAACACATAATCACATAAATTCACTTATATCATCATTAAACCAACAAGTCAATTAGTCACATAACGTTCAAGCATGTTACATCAAGATGCAATGACGGGTTCTAAACTACGAGTTGTCACATCATCCCCAAGTTGAAAGAAATTTCGTCTCGAAATTTGGTAAGCACTCACTGAGGAAGCTAGTTAAGTTGTATGGTTTTCCCGGTTTTCCTGGGGTGTCACATCCTCCCCCCGTTGATCTGGAATTTCGTCCCGAAATTCCGTAGCTTCAGCCTCAGTAGTGGTTGTACTGTTTGCGAACAGTTGGGGATACTTTTGTTTCATCTGATCTTCGCGTTCCCAGGTGAACTCTGGGCTGCGACGTGAGTTCCAACGAACTCGAACGAGAGGTATCCTAGTGATCTTGAGGACCTTAACATCCCGGTCCGTGATTTCAACTGGTTCCTCGACGAATCGTAACTTCTCGTCGATAGTGAGTTCCTTCAGAGGAACTATGTGGGTCTCATCTGACAGACACTTCTTCAGATTCGACACGTGGAAAACGTTGTGAACTGCACTGAGTTCTGCTGGTAAGTTCAGCCTGTAGGCCACCCTGCCTATTTTCTCGATGATTTCGAAAGGTCCGACGTATCGTGGGTTAAGTTTGCCCCGTTTACCAAAACGAACCACACCCTTCCAGGGTGAAACTTTGAGTAGTACCCGCTCCCCAACCTGGAGCTCAAGTGGTTTCCTGCCCTTATCGGCATAGACTTTCTGACGGTCACGAGCTGCCGCCATGCGTTGTCGTATTTGAGCAATTCGTTCAGTTGTGTCTACCACATGTTCTGGACCAGTGATCTGACTATCCCCCACCTCTGCCCAGCAAAGGGGTGACCGGCATTTACGTCCGTACAATGCCTCAAACGGAGCAGCTTTAATGCTGGTGTGGTAGCTGTTATTGTACGAGAATTCCACAAGTGGCAGATGCTTTTCTCAGCTGTTGCCAAAGTCGATTACACATGCACGAAGCATGTCTTCTAAGGTTTGAATGGTGCGCTCAGACTGTCCGTCCGTCTGAGGGTGATACGCCATGCTCATGTCTAATCGTGAGCCAAAGGATTTGTGCATTGCTTGCCACAGTTCTAAAGTAAAACGTGCATCTCGATCCGAGATAATAGAGGTGGGCACCCCGTGCCTCGAGACAACTTCCTTGAGGTATACTTCTGCTAGAGTGGAGAATTTATCCGTTTCTTTGATAGCCAAGAAGTGTGCAGACTTTGTGAGTTAATCCACGATCACCCAAATAGTATCGTTTCCGCGTTGGGATCTAGGCAGGCCAGTAACGAAATCCATGGAAATTTGCTCCCATTTCCATTGTGGTATCTCTGGTTGTTGGAGTAGGCCTGAGGGTTTCTGGTATTCCGTCTTGACTCTCGCACAAGTCAAACACTTGCTGACGTAAGTTGCTATGTGGGCCTTCATACTAGGCCACCAATACGTAGTTTTGATATCGTGGTACATCTTATTCGACCCAGGATGTACCGAGTAGCGAGACTTGTGTGCTTCATCCATCACAAGCTCTCGTAGGTTGCCATGGAGTGGGACCCAAATGCGTCCTGTTACGTAGTAAGCACCATCTTCCTTTTGTTCTTAGCATTGCCTTGAGCCGCGTAGGGCTTCAGCCCTGACGTTTTCTGGTTTCAATGCTTCTATCTGAGCAGCTCGTATTTGGGAAGGAAGACTAGAATGTATAGTGAGTTGTAAAGCTCGCACGCGCTTAGGCGTGGTGTCCTTTCGACTGAGGGCGTCAGCCACAACATTGACCTTGCTCGGGTGATACCTAATCGAGCATTCGTAGTCATTCAGTAGTTCGACCCATCGTCGTTGTCGCATATTCAGTTCCTTCTGCTTGAAAATATGCTCAAGGCTCCTGTGGTCGGTGTAGATGGCGCACTTGGTACTGTATAGGTAATGTCGCCATATCTTAAGCGCAAAAACAACGGCTCCCAGCTCTAACTCGTGCGTAGTGTAGTTCCTTTCATGAACTTTGAGTTGGCGTGAGGCGTAGGCTATAACTTTATCTCGTTGCATCAATACACAACCAAGACCCTGAATTGATGCGTCGCAGTAAACCACAAAGTCGTCTGTGCCCTCTGGAAATGAAAGGATAGGTGCGCTGCAAAGTCTATCCTTTAAATGCTTAAATGCTAACTCCTGTGCATTTCCCCAGCGATAAACAACGCCCTTCTGCGTTAGTGAAGTGAGAGGTTGTGCAATCTTGGAAAAATCCTTAATAAACCTCCTGTAGTAACCTGCCAAATCCCAAGAATTGGCGAATTTCCGTTGGTGTACGAGGTGCAGGCCAGCTCTTGATCGAATCTACCTTGGATGGATCCACGTGAATCCCATCCTTGTTTACCACATGGCCTAGGAAATGGACTTCACGAAGCCAGAAGTCGCATTTCGAGAACTTTGCGTAAAGCTGTTCTGTTCGAAGGAGTTCCAAAATAAGTCGTAGATGCTGCTCGTGTTCCTCCTGACTCTTAGAATAGATCAGGATGTCGTCGATGAAGACTATAACGAACTTGTCCAGGTAAGGTTTACACACTCGATTCATCAAATCCATGAATATCGCAGGTGCGTTTGTCAGCCCAAAAGGCATGACCAAGAACTCATAGTGTCCATAACGAGTTCTGAAAGCTGTTTTGGAGACGTCCTCTTCTCGGACTCTCAGCTGATGATACCCCGACCTCAAATCAATCTTTGAATAGTAGCTCGACCCTTGCCGCTGGTCGAACAAGTCATCAATGCGTGGGAGGGGATAACGATTCTTCACCGTCACTTTGTTGAGTTCACGATAGTCGACGCACATTCTGAAGGTACCGTCCTTCTTCTTCACAAATAGCACTGGAGCTCCCCAGGGCGATGAGCTAGGACGAATGAAACCCTTATCCAAGAGTTCTTGTAGTTGCGTAGAGAGTTCTTCCAACTCTGATGGAGCTAAACGATAAGGTGCACGAGCTATAGGCGCAGCTCCAGGAGCCAGTTCAATCTGAAACTCGACTTGGCGATGAGGCGGAAGGCCAGGTAATTCCTCAGGAAATACCTCAGGATAGTCGCGTACAACTGGAAAATCTTCTATCTTCTTCTCTTTCTCCGAGGTGTCAGTTACGAGAGCCAAAATGGCAGTGTGGCCCTTTCGCAAGCACTTCTGGGCCTTAAGGAAAGAGATGACGTTCTCAACAGCACTCCTTTTGTCGCCACGGATCATGAGGGGTTCACTACCAGAACCTGGAATACGAACAACCTTCTCGTTGCAAAGAATCTCTGCTCGGTGTTGAGATAACCAATCCATCCCAATGACGACGTCGAAACTACCCAAGACGATAGGGATAAGGTCGATAGAGAAGGTCTGGTTAGCGAGAATAAGTTTATAACCCTTGACTACGTGTGCGGACTCTAAACTCTTACCATTTGCTAGCTCTATAGTGTGCTTGTCATTCAAAGGTGTTGGAATATGCTTAAGCATTCGACTAACTTCTAGTGACACGTAGCTAGTATCGGCACCCGAATCAAACAAAACTGTAACATAAAAGTCGTCGAGAAGGAACTTACCCGTCACCACGTTGGGGTCGTTCCTAGCTTCACCTTGACCAATCACGAACACCCGCCCCCTGGCTCCATTGTTGTTGTTGTTCCCATTGTTACCATTCCCCTGATTATTGTTGTTGTTGTTGTTGTTGTTCTGGTTCCTGTTCAGTTGGGGACAATCTTTCTTGAAGTGGCCTTCAGCTCCACACTGAAAGCACCCTTTGTTGTTACCCTGCTGCTGCTGCTGCCGCTGGTTCTGTGGGGCCTATTGTTGACGATTCTGGTTTGCGGGGTACAAGCTTCTGTAATCCTTGGCGGTGTGACCTGGCTTGTTGCACCAATGGCAGTTGCCCCTGGTGCATGGCCCGCTGTGGTGTAAGTTGCAGCGATTGCATTTGGGGTGATTCCCCTTGTACCCACCATGACTTTGTCCACCAGACGATTGCTGACTGGGGCTCTTGTAGTCATCAGTCTTTCTCTGCTGAGACTGAGATTGCATAGAAGTTGAACCCTTGCTTGAAGCTCCATCCCATTTTCTCTTGTTGTCATTAGGAGCATCCGAAGTAGCTGTAGCACTTATGCGTTTGGGCAATCTGTTCTGCTCCACCGCCTGATCAGTAAGACGATGAGCCAACTGAACAACCTGCTGGATAGTAGCGAGGTTTGCTGAAGTCACATGACTTTGGATTTCTGGCACCAAGCCCTTGAGAAAGAGTTCAATTCGCTTAATTGGAGGGTCCACCATAGTAGGACACAGTAAGGCAAGCTCATTCGATCTCTTAGTATACGCCTCAATTTCTGACCCCGTCATCTTGAGGTTGTAGAACTCGACTTCCAGTTTATAAATGTCATCACGACTGCAGTATTCCTCCTTGATCATCTCCTTAAAAGTTTCCCATGGGGTGGCGTTGGCAGCAACCAACCCCAGCATTTGGACCTGAGCGTTCCACCATGTGAGGGCTAAACTCTCGAGAGTACCGGTAGCATACTTCACCCCGCGCGCCTCAGGGCATTCACACATTTCGAACACAGATTCTAGTTTCTCAAACCAGTGGAGGAGACCTACGGCTCCTTCAGTGCCGCTAAAAGTAGTTGGTCGGCAGTCCATAAAAGTTTTAAAAGTGCACACAGGTGGCTGAGCATGTTGACCTATCGTGGGTGAAAGAAAGACAGAGTTAAACACAAGGGTTGGTTCACGAGAGTAGGATCTAAAGATCCTAGAATGAGTTAGGACTGCAGGATATACCTCCTGCGTGTGCAGCTGCAAGTGTCGCAGCAACTCGTTCGTTAATCAGAGTCGTCAACTGGGCTTGAGTCATGTTAACGCGTCCAGACATGATCTTCATATCAAGGGAAACATGGGTGAGAGAGGTTCGCGAAAGTGCGACGGCAGAAGGGAGTAAGCACACACGTGTTCAAGCAACAGTAGTTATACTAACCAAGCATACCATGAGCAATGTACTATGTAACTAACGAGTAGGCAATATATACACAGATCATATCACCTAGAACGTTGAGCCTTGCATGTGGAGTGAAGCGTCGTTGTGGATCGTAGAGCACTGTACAGGTTATAGTCTGATTTTAATAAAACCTTTTCCCTTATTAAAACCAAGTTCACTATAACCAATGGCTCTGATACCAATCTGTCACACCCCCAAAATCCACCTGCGGAATACCACCGCTAGGAGGCGTGACTGACCAGGATCCAGCCACCAATCATGTTGAACAAGCAAGTTAATAATTATAAAAGTCTAACCAATATAATTGGTGTCCAAACAAAACATAGTTTATGTTGCAAAGCGGAAGCATAATGTTCAAAACCAAAGCATAAGTTTAAACGTTTCAAAGTTTAACATGGCACACAGCTGTCCATGTCCCACAACGACTCTCTTCCATGCAAGCTCCAGCTAAGTACCTATTGACCTGCAAAGCATGTAGTAACGAGTCAACAACTAGTTGAGTGAGTTCACGGTTGGGTGTTCATTTTAAGTTGTTCCAAAAACAGTTTCCTTTAACTGGCGTCCTGCCGTGGGGGTTACCCCATAGTTGAAAACGTGATTTGTTTAACCCATTTACTCTGGCAATCTAGCCGTGGGGGCTACCCCATGTTAGTTATCTGGCATTTCGGCCGTGGGGGCTACCCCATGTATACACTAGACTCGTTATCATATCGACTGCTGACTGTAGTCATGTTTATGTGCCCTGAACTGTCAATGTCTATCATCATTGACGTGCCCAGATCCATTAGTTCACGCCCGTCCTCTGCGGCACGGTGTGAGGCTTGTCAGACCTAAATAGCGCTATCTAACTAATGACCCGCTCGCCATTGGCCTCGGCGATTAAGTCGATACAAAAGGAGGGACTTCGTGATAGAGTTTTGGTCTAGTACGAGTTGACTGTCCATGAGGACGAGGAATTACAATCCTGAACCAATACTGTCCTACCCAAGAAAGGACGAGGAATCCATGTTCCTTAACCCCATTCCCAACCCCTGGGAATCCCATGCTTTATAGAGGGTGTGAACTCACCTTGGTTTGCTTGGCAGTTTAATTTACTTGGTTAAATAAGCTGGTCACCGTGTCCTAATATGATTACCAGTATAGGTCAGGTGTGGGTGCAAAATGCTCACGTATACCCTACACGTATCTAACACATAGCATACAGGTATTATTCATGGCATACACATATAAACATGGCGGTTTACAACAGTACATTCGAGTTGAACAGTAACATGTATGTAAATAACAAAACCCAAAAGTCCGGCCCAATAACTTGGCCTGTAACAGTATGCAAGTCCAACCAGAAGGTGTGCGTACGTGGTCTCGAGTCGAGACTAAGGATCTCGAGTCGAGACGGCGTGGTCTCGGGTCATGCATGTATTAGTCGAGACAAGACAGTCTCGAGTCGTAACCGGACTCGCAACCGTGGTTTCGAGTCATGATGTTTGTGCTGGAATTGTGTGGTCTCGAGTCGAGACTAGGGGTTCTCGACTCGCAACCTGTGTCACAATCCGCGGTCTCGAGTTGTCATGTGGTGGTCTCGAGTCGAGACCAGGGGTCTCGACCCCCAGCAACTGCTGATTCTGCACAGTTGTACTATCCAATGGGATTTTGATTTCATGTAGATGTGTACTATCCAGTAACATTCCATAAACATGTTTCTTTGTCTAACACTAACCGAAAATGGATCAAACACCTCAATTTCAAATATTTAAGGCACATTCATAGCATATTCATGTTGTTCATCATACATTCAAATAGTTCTTCATTTTAGGGTTTTCCACAACTTGCAATATGATAAATCAAACCATCCTATCCTATCATATATTCTAACCATGCACACCATCCAATTTCATGAGCAATAAACCTCCTAAACATCACTAAGCCATTCGGATTCAAACCATAGAGAGTCGATTACAATCATCTATGATTATTCACATATTATCTATACCAAGCCGACCTTAGATCGTCATGTAATAACAATCTTAACATCGATTATTCAAGGAGGATATATTCATCATGTTAAAACTTAACAAGCAAGCATATTATCAAACAACTTCATCATGCATCATCATCAACCGAAATATCACATATCATCATCAACCGAAATATCACATATCATCATCAACCGAAATACAATACATAGCATGAATCACTAACCGGTTAGGTTCTCTAAGTGTGAGGGTATGAAGAGTCAATGAGTGATCTTCCGTATGATAATCCCAAGCTCGATCCGAAAATGAGAGGAGAAGTGATGTTTGATTACTAGGGTTTTAGTGAGAGAGAATGTAGGAGTGTGTGTGTGGGGAGTGTGTGTGGGTTGCCCAAAAATGGCAAGTTTGGCTAACAACAAGGGTTATATACTAGTTCTAAGGTGGTGCACCCTAATGGGCTTTCGGGTGGGCTAAGGGAGGTGCATGGCCCAACCGGCCCAACTGTTACTGTTCACTCGAGACCGCATGGTCTCGAGTCGGGTCCTTATGTCTCGGTTCACATAACCACACGCATACATACAAGTATAACACATAATCACATAAATTCACTTATATCATCATTAAACCAACAAGTCAATTAGTCACATAACGTTCAAGCATCTTACATCAAGATGCAATGACGGGTTCTAAACTACGAGTTGTCACACTGCCTGCTCGGGAAGTTAAAATATCATAGACAATATGGATAATTGTGTGTGCCCGAGTTAATATTCGCGGTTCCTACGTGATGACCTCTAATGAAATTCAAAATAAGTTTCCGAAGGTCTTAAATGCATGTTTCCTAAACTCTCAGAGTTCTGTGTACTGTATGTAATTGTTTTATGTACCGTGTGTAAAACACCACAATAGCATATGTTTGTAAACAAAATTTTGACTGTTTGTTTTTCGGCAACGGTTGGAGACCATACTCGAGTCTTAGGCGTTCTGTACGTATTCAGGTTTTAATATTATAAATTCCCAGAGGAAAGTGAGGTTAGAGCCTAGGTATCTCTACAGAAACCTAATTCGCTGTAACCTATAGCTCTGATACCAATCTGTCACACCCCAAAAGTATCAGAGCTTGGCGTGACTGGACTGGTATCTTCATTGCACAACGGAAGCAAATAAGTTAAGACTTCTAGAAATTGAACGCCTGCTAAGTACTCGACTCCACATGGTTCTCCTATTCCAACCGTGCCATAGTTTCTGAAAAGTAACCTGAGAAAGAAACATGCGAAAAAGTCAACATAAAGTTGAGCGAGTTCATAGTTTGTTTGTAAAAGATTTGAAATAAATCTTTTGAATCACCGGTTTGTAAAATAATATTGAGAAAACGAATTTAGAAATCATTTTCTTGCCAAGTTATATGGAAACTTTGTATTTGTAACGCATTATGTTCGTAAAACCATGTATTCGTAAACTCTCGTATTTGTAATCTTCGTAATACCGTCAATGCCCACCCTGACTTTGACTCCATGCCCGCATAATCCTTCGCCTTGAATTTGTATAAAACATGGTATTTAATTTGTATAAATCAAGTATTTCTGTAAGTATGTATGTCCCTTTGTAAACGATGTATGTATGAACCTTTGTAAACGGTGTATGAATGTCCCTTTGTAAACGGTGTATGAATGTCCCTGGTATGTAGCAATAAGGAAAAAGAGATCCCCAATGGGTTGCAAAGCCAATGGTATGTGTGAAAAGGTGCAGGAAGTACTCAAACCTAGCAAATTTGTACCGGGCTTCCGACTGGAAGACATAGTCAGTCACCTCTATGGGCCGCCCCGACCTCATGGGTGTGGGCTTACTACACCCAAATAGATCTAATCTATCACTCATGTCCCTCGGTCCTACGACGAGGATTAATGGCCTTAAGTGTTGTGCCCACCCTTCACACCATACCATGTATAAAAAAATGTCTGTAATAGTTGTAACATATATTCCACCCCCGAAGTATAAAACTGAAAATAGTTAAGAGAAAAGGGGGACATGAACTCACCTGAATTGTCTTGTGCAAAGCTAGCTAATTACGACTTCGTGATGTCGTTTCCAAGATGAGACTCGTTAGCGTGCATTCTACAATATTCCTAACACGGAATATCTTATAAGTTTCTAAATAAACACAGTAACTAAACTATGTGTCACCGAGCTCTACCGAATCGTTAACCGAACGATTCGACGGTTAAGTTGTTAAGTCAAAGGAAACGATTAGGTCAAATTTGATAAGTATCGCTTATCGTTAATAATAACTAACAAGTCTTGAAAAGACTTGATCCTCGAGGTATTTGAAAGTAAATAAATATTTATATCAAAATATATAAATATATCGTTAAGATCGCTTGCCGTCCCGAGAATTCGTACGTGTATAAGAGAATATTTACACGAAAATAATATATAACAAACTCGTATTATATGTCACGTTTCGTATGATCTTTGTCAAAATATTCGTATATGTCGTTTAGGCGTATATAATAAATATGAAAAGTTATATTTATTTCATAAAGGAATCGTCGAGTTGTCGTGTTTGAAAATAAATATGACTATATTTATTTTATAAAGGAATTCGACTTGTTTGTGTCGGAAATAAATATATAGCTATATTTATTTATAAAAGGATTCGCTTTGTACGATATTGGAAATAAATATATTAACTATATTTATTTATTTTTAAAACGAATTCGTGTCGTTTGGTATTTGAAATAATATGTAAACTATATTCAAGTTTACAAAAGAGCCTTCGTTTTGTTTGATGTTTGAAATAAACGTATAAACTATATTTATTTGCTTTTTTTAAAATAATTTCCGAATAGTCGTTTGATCAAAACATGTTTTTGTTTCACGTGTTTTCTCAAAAAACAGGCAGAGTTTTCTCTGTTTTTGGATGCCCCCGACAACACAAGTTGTCGTCATTTTTCAAAATTCAACAAGATTTCAAACAATATATTTATAAACTAAAGTTATGAAACAAGATTATATATGAAACCGCAAACTATATATATATATATATATATATATATATATATATATACGATTTTATCATTCGGTTCGAGAGCTGGTTTGTCACGTATAAATAAAACTATAAAGATAACGTAACGAAATCACGACTTTAAACTATTACCAAAACCTTCGCCGAGTCGTCGAAACGTGGACTGAGTTGACCGGGTTAGCTAAGTAACCGGGTTTGACTCGCTGAGTTGACCGAGTCAACCGAGTTGACTCGGGTTGACCGAGTTTGACCCGAGCCGGACGCAAAATCTGAGAAGAATAACTTGCTGATTTGTTAACTGAACCACACCGAAACCCGAAGCTGCTAATTTTGACCAGGTTTTACCGAACCGAGCCCCCAAACCCGTAACTGAACCGGAGGTGAACCTAACCTCAAAACGTGAATTTGCAGCCTTCTTGCTTGCACCCGAACCTGAATTTAAAGACGATAACCACTGCTGCTGACGTTCGCCTCCGTCAGCCACCTCCACCGTCACGGCTGTCATCTTCCATCACCATTACGTCATACACCCACCATTACTATTCTGAAACGGAAATCAAACGGTCGAGAAGAAGGGGATTGAACCGGATCTGAAATAAAAGAGGAGGAAGGATCATGGCTTATAAGAAAAATGATCACCATCTTCATCGTATCGTCTCTGTCGGGTTGCCGGAAGAACGACCAGCTCAGCCGCCGAGCTCCGCCGCCGCCGGCTCTACCCTTTTCTCTACCTCTCTTCGACTTGCTCTCTCTCTCTCTCCTGCGACATCCCTCCTCTGCCGTTGCTTCTGATCTTGACGCCGTTCACCACCACCCGACAGTGGTGGTGGTGGTCCGCCTTGCTAATCGAAAAGGGGGGGGGGGTCTCTCGCTAGAAAACACAGCCGGCTCCTCCGGCTCCTCACTTCTCTGTTTCGTCCGAAGCAGCCATCTGCCGCCATCATCACGTGCCGCCACCAACTGTTGGTGGCTGGCTGGTCTTGTAAAGAGAATGAGGGGTGGACGAGAGGTTGAAGGAGGGTTAGGGTCTTGGCATGTGATGAGAATAATTTCTCTGTGTTTTAATGTAATCGAGAGAGAGAGAGAGGGTGTTGAAGATGAAGCCTGCATATTTAGTTTTGTTGGTGTTTGTTATTGAGAGAGAAGGGGAAGGCAGGCAAGGGTAATTTTTGTGTGAGTGTAGAAAGGAAGGAGGTATGGTGTTATATAGAGATTTGTGGTTTCAACTTTTGAGACAAAAAAAAATCTCTTGGAGAGATTTATAGAGATTTTGGAAATCTTAAAGAGATTTGCAAGATTTTATAGAGATCTTATATAGATCATGGTAAGATTTAGTTGTAAGTTTAGTTTGTGGGTTTCGGGCTTGGGCCCGAGGCCCACAAGCTCAATCCCCGTGTTTAAGCGGCCCGTAATTTCTACGACACCGGTTATCAAAACCCGAACTCCGTAAGTGTCGAAAGAATGAAATTCTAAAATTAAAAGGCGTATACTAGTGGCGTTTGTCGTGTGACGCGCTCGTTTGTCGATTACGGTAATAATCGCGAAAAATTATATCGTTGTCGTCTTTAATCCGTTTTTCAATCCGGTTTCGACTGTAGTTACTAAAATTTTATTTCGGAGCTAAATATAGCGTAAAATGTAAGTTTTGAAGGTGACAGGCGTCTCCGTCGCTTTCGTTTCGTTGCCGATGCTTTTCCTACCATCGCGTTTTTAGTTCACGTTCGCATTTGTGTCACACGGAAGCCCAATAAATTCACGAAATTAATTTCATAAGCAAAAAATTCTCGTGTAACATTCATACTTGTCGGCGTTGTCAGTATTTTGTTCGGTATCAGTTCGTTGTTGTTTGATGTTCCGCAAATTCCACGCGAATCTTCATACGCTTACTGTAAAGTCGGATAAACATTCCTAGGTACTCCAAAGGCCTAATTAAGTTAATTAGCATCGTAAACAGTATTTATTATCACGTTAATCACCTGTTAATCATGTAATTAAGAGTCGTAAATCACCGGTTGTCACATTCTCCCCCTATTAATGAAATTTCGTCCTCGAAATTTAGACTACGTTAACTCCTTAGAGTTACGTTATGCGTAAATGAATACGAATAATGTCAAAGGAAACGAGACATACTGATACAGTCACCAGTGTGACCAAGTTAACAGGGGTCCAATAAAAGAGGAATTTCGAGCAATATAATTTCCAAACGAACGTTCACAATATGCAAGTGAATTCTATAAACGATGACATCCACTAAATGGAACTTAGAATCAACAAGTTCAACGAAATAGTTTTGCATGAAACGCTCGATCATGATCAGCCCAAGCTGTAAGTTCTACCGACGCCACAAGGTGTCGTAGTGATCAGAATAATTCAATAATAGCGGTGAACGAACAAGTTCACCGTGTTTGAAATCAAATGAAGATTCAATGAGATAAATCTGAACGCTTGTTCTAAACAAACATCAAAGGATTTTAAACTGAAAATAGAATATCAAAGAAATATTGTTTTCGATCGAAGATGAATAAGCAATGATTATCACAAGTCATTCGATCGATGTTGAATGAACCGTTAGGAGGTACACCGAAATACAAAAATGAATTTGTGTACCATTGTCTTAACACACGATTGTGTTAAGGCTGTTTTAATATGATAATTCGATGCAGATTTAAAACAAATCCATAAATAAATAATTAAATCCGTGCATGAGATGCGTAAACGAGTTTAGCGCAAGCTTCAAATTAGTGAAAATCACCATCACATGGTGTCGCAATCAACAAACAACTTAATGGAGTCGTAGTCCAAATAAGTCTACTACGACTCGGAACCAATGAAACGCTTGTTAAAACGAATTCGAATATGATGTTTTCAATACATCATATGGTGTTTTGAATCGAACATGTGTAATGGACAAGTTCAAACAATTGAACTTGGTTTTGGCACAAGCCGACAATAAATATATGTATCGACAAGAAAACTTTCGGCATGGTCACAACGAAAAACCATGTATGTAACTTGAAAAGAAAAGAAATTTCAAGAAAATGTGTTGACTTGATAACAAAGGAGCCAACAATCACAATAATACGGGTCATTCGAATCACAAATCAATAATTAGGTTTAGCGAAACAATGTTTGAATTTTGATGAAACGCTTATTCGAAACGAAACCACATGCGTAACAAACGATGCATGCGTAACATATAAATTTCAAGAAGTGGACCAAATAAGTATTCGCTATAATGAAAGAAACGATCGTGATGCAATGACCATTAAGAGGAGTAGAGGTACGAATATCTACTCAGTAAATGTGATATTCGAAATTTCATTAAAAGAAACTTGAGGACTTTACCTGGGGTTGCGTGTGATGACCGGTTGTTAGGTGACATTACCATGGACTGTCGAACAAAACGTGTTCATCGTTAACTGAAATAGGGGGATGGGGAGACATACGTTGTGACACCCCAGGAAAACCATACAACTTAACTAGCTTCCTCAGTGAGTACTTACCAAATTTCGGGACGAAATTTCTTTCAACTTGGGGATAATGTGACAACTCGTAATTTAGAACCCTTCACTGTATCTCGATGTAACATGCTTGAACGTTATGTGTTTATATATTAGTAAATGGAAGTTGTGAATTATCTTAATGTGCTATGTGTTATTAATGTGTACGTATAGAGTATAGTTTATACAAGTGTGTATGTAGTGAACCGGAACCAAAACACAAGGACTCGACTCGAGACCGCTTGGTCTCGAGTGAACAGTGAACAGTGGGCCGGTTGGGCCATGCACCTCCTTTAATCCATCTGAAAGCCCATTAGGGTGCACCAACTTGATATGCTAGTATATAACCCTTGTTGATAGCCAACCTTGCCATTTTTGGGGCAACCTACACACACTCTCCTACACACACACTCCTACATTCTCTCTCACTAAAACCCTAACAATCAAGCATCACCTTCTCCTCCATCTCTCGGACCCAAACCGGCAGTCATCGGAGGTCTCGGATCAGCCCGTATACGCCGTTTAGGAGCCTCATTCTTCGATACTCTACACCCTTTTACCCACACTTGAATCGGTTAGTTACTCCTTTCATTATAGTGACAATGTATGACTAGGTATGTGTGTTTGTTGAAGAATATACATGTTTCTATATGGTTGTGTGGGTTAAAACGATTAGATAATCATTATGCTAGCTTGATGTTTAAATGGTATGTTAGGTAATATGGAAATGGATAAGCATTGATGATAATATGCAAGATGGTTATAACATACAAGAATGTGTATACGTGCTTTAGAACCGAGGAATGTATGCTAGTTGTTGGAAGTTAATAATGAACCTTGATGCTAGTTAGAAACCGAATCATGTGTTGTTACTATTGATGATGTTTTGACCACATGTTAGCATGATTTCCTCATAAATGGATAAACATATTTCTGGATGATAAATTCTGAATTTAATGTAGTAGTGATAGGATGACTATGTGTTAAAGGTTTGAAAACCCTAATGAAGAACAATTTGAATGTTAATATGAATATGATATGAACATGTTATGAACATTTGATAAATGCTTGTTTGATCCGTTTTATTTGAGTATTAGACAAGAAAACATGTTGATGAATTTTGGTTGGATAGTACACAAGATCATGAAATCAGAATTCTATTGGCTAGTACAAATGCTGGCAATTTGCAGGTGTGCCAGTCGAGAACCCCGGTCTCGACTCGAGACCATTAAGCCACAACTCGAGACCGCGGTGATTGCGACTCGAGACCAGAAACGTGACAACTTGAAACCGCGGTTGCGACACAGGTTACGAGTCGAGAACCTCTAGTCTCGACTCGAGACCACACATTACCAGCACACGAACAATATAACTCGAGACCGCACAGTCTCGACTCGAGATCTCTAGTCTCGACTCGAGACCACGTACACATACTCATTGATTTGAACTTGCACACTGTTACGGGCTTAGGTGTTTGGGTTGTACTGTTGGGCTTTGTTTGCTACATGATTCCTACTGTTGAACTAAGCACTGTTGTTGAACTGCCATGCTAGACGTGTATGCCATGATCGTTACTTGTACGTGTAGAACATACGTGCACTATTTGAATATGAACTTGGCTGGAATGGTATCTATGCTAAGACGTGGTTGACCACTTATAACTTGACCGACTTTCTGTGTAACTGCCGAGCAAACCAAGGTGAGTTCACACTTTCTACAAAGCATGGGATTCCCAGGGTTTGGGAATTGGGGTTAAGGAACATGGATTCCTCGTCCTTTCTTGGGTAGGACAGCATCGGTTCAGGAATATAATTCCTCGTCCTCATGGACAGATAACTCGTACTAGACCAAAACTCTATCACGAAGTCCCTCCTTTTTATATCGACTTAACCGCCGGGCCAATGCCGAGCGGGTCATTAGTTAGATAGCGCTATTTAGGTCTGACAAGCCTCACACCGTGCCGCAGAGGACAGGCGTGAACTAATGGATCTGGGCACGTCAATGATGATAGACATTGACAGTTCAGGGTACATAAACATGACTACAGTCAGCAGTCGATATGGTAACGAGTCTAGTGTATACATGGGGTAGCCCCCACAGCCGAAATGCCAGATAACTAACATGGGTTAGCCCCCACGGCTGTATTGCCAGAGTAAATGGGTAAACAAATCACGTTTTCAACTATGGGGTAACCCCCACGGCAGGATGCCAGTTAAAGGAAACTGTTTTTGGAACAACTTAAAAATGAACAGCCAACCGTGAACTCACTCAACTTGTTGTTGACTCGTTACTACATGCTTTGCAGGTCAATAGGTACTTAGCTGGAGCTTGCATGGGGGAGAGTCGTTGTGGGACATGTACAGCTGTGTGCCATGTTAAACCTTGAAACGTTTAAACTTATGTTTTGATTTTGAACATTATGCTTCCGCCTTGCAACTTAAACTATGTTTTGTTTGGACACCAATTGTATTGGTTTAACTTTTATAATTATTAACTTGCTTGTTCAATATGATTGGTGGCTGGATCCTGGTCAGTCACGCCTCTAAGCGGTGATACTCCGTAGGTGGATTTTGGGGGTGTGACAGATTGGTATCAGAGCCATTGGTTATAGTGAACTTGGTTTTTGTTAGAACCAGACTATAACCTATACAGTGCACAACGGTCCACAACGACGCTTCACTCCACGTGCACGGCTCGACAACCTAGGTGATATGGTTCATGTTCTGTTACCTACTTGCTAGATTTCATAGAACTATGCTTATGGTATGCTTAGATAAATGTAGCAACGATAGTTTGAGAACGCATGTGTGCTTACTCCCTTCTGTCATCGCACTTTCGCGAACCCTTCTCACTCGTGTCTCCCTTGATATGAAGATCATGTCTGGACGCGTTAACATGACTCAAGCCCAGTTGACGGCTCTGATTAACGAACGAGTTACTGCGACACTTGCGGCTGCACACGCAGGAGGTATATCCTGCAGTCCAAACTCATTCTAGGATGTTTAGATCCTACCCTCGTGAACCAACCTTTGTGTTAAACTCTGTCTTTTCTTTAACCCACAATAGGTCAACATGCTCAGCCACCTGTGTGCACCTTTAAAATTTTTATGGACTGCCGACCAACTACTTTTAGCGGCACGGAAGGAGCCGTAGGTCTCCTCCACTGGTTTGAGAAGCTAGAATCTGTGTTCGAAATGTGTGAATGCCCTGAGGCACGCAGGGTGAAGTATGCTACCGGTACTCTCGAGGGTTTGGCCCTCACATGGTGGAACGCTCAGGTCCAAATGCTGGGGTTGGTTGCTGCCAACGCCACCCCATGGGAAAATTTTAAGGAGATGATCAAGGAGGAATACTGCAGTCGTGACGACATTCATAGGTTGGAAGTCGAGTTCTTCAACCTCAAGATGACGGGGTCAGAAATTGAGGCGTATATGAAAAGATCGAATGAGCTTGCATTACTGTGTCCTACTATGGTGGACCCTCCCATCAAACGCATCGAACTATTTCTCAAGGGCTTAGTACCAGAAATCCAAAGTCATGTGACTTCAGCAAACCTCGCCACCATCCAGCAGGTTGTCCAGTTGGCTCACCGTCTTACTGATCAGGCGGTGGAGCAGAACAGGTTACCCAAGCGCATAAGTGCTACAGCCACTTTGGATGCTCCTAGTGACAGCAAACGGAAATGGGATGGAGCTTCAAGTAAGGGTTAGACTTCTGTTCAGTCTCAGTCTCAGCAGAGAAAGACTGATGACTACAAGAGCCCCAATCAGCAATCGTCTGGTGGTCAAAATCATGGTGGGTACAAAGGGAATCACCCAAAGTGCAATCGCTGCAACCTACACCACAGCAGACCATGCACCAGGGGTAACTGTCATAGGTGCAACAAGCCAGGTCACGCCGCAAAGGATTGCAGAAGCTTATACCCCGCAAACCAGAATCGTCAGCAACAACAAGCTCAACAGAATCAACGCCAGCAGCAGCAGCAGCAAGGTAACAACAAAGGATGCTTTCAGTGTGGAGCTGAAGGCCACTTCAAGAAAGATTGTCCCCAACTGAACAGGAACCAGAACAACAACAACAACAATAATCAGGGGAATGGTAACAATGGGAACAACAACAACAACAACAATGGTGCCAGGGGGCGGGTGTTCGTGATTGGTCAAGGTGAAGCCAGGAACGATCCCAATGTTGTGACGGGTAAGTTCCTTCTCGATGACTTTTATGTTACAGTTCTATTTGATTCGGGTGTCGATACTAGCTACGTGTCACTAGAAGTTAGTCGAATGCTTAGGCGTATTCCAACACCCCTAAACAACAAGCACACTGTAGAGCTAGCAATTGGTAAGAGTTTAGAGGCCGCACACGTAGTCAAGGGTTGTAAACTTATTCTCGCAAACCAGACCTTCTCTATCGACCTTATTCCTATCGTCTTGGGTAGTTTCGACGTTGTCATTGGGATGGATTGGTTATCCTAACACCGAGCAGAGATTCTTTGCAACGAGAAGATTGTTCGTATTCCTGGTTCCGGTAGTGAACCTCTCATGATTCGTGGCGACAAGAGGAGTGCTGTTGAGAACGTCATCTCTTTCCTTAAGGCCCAGAAGTGCTTGCGAAAGGGCCACACTGCCATTTTGGCTCTCGTTACAGACACCTCGGAGAAAGAGAAGAAGGTAGAAGATTTTCCAATTGTACGTGACTATCCTGAGGTATTTCCTGAGGGATTACCCGGCCTTCCGCCTCATCGCCAGGTCGAGTTTCAGATTGAACTAGCTCCTGGAGCTGCGCCTATAGCTCGTGCACCTTACCGTTTAGCTCCATCAGAGTTGGAAGAACTCTCTACACAACTACAAGAACTCTTGGATAAGGGTTTTATTCGTCCTAGCTCATCACCCTGGGGAGCTCCAGTGCTATTTGTGAAGAAGAAGGACGGTACCTTTAGAATGTGTATCGACTATCGTGAACTCAACAAGGTGACGGTGAAGAATCGTTATCTTCTACCACGTATTGACGACTTGTTCGACCAGCTGCAAGGGTCGATCTACTATTCAAAGATTGATTTGAGATCGGGATATCATCAGCTGAGAGTCCGAGAAGAGGACGTCTCCAAAACAGCTTTCAGAACTCGTTACGGACACTATGAGTTTTTAGTCATGCCTTTTGGGCTGACAAACGCACCTGCGATCTTCATGGACTTGATGAATCGAGTGTGCAAGCCTTACCTGGACAAGTTCGTTATAGTCTTCATCGACGACATCCTGATCTATTCTAAGAGTCAGGAGGAACACGAGCGGCATCTACGACTTATTCTGGAACTCCTTCGAACAGAACAGCTTTATGCAAAGTTCTCGAAATGCGACTTCTGGCTTCGTGAAGTCCATTTCCTAGGCCACGTGGTAAACAAGGATGGGATTCACGTTGATCCATCCAAGGTAGACTCAATTAAGAACTGGCCTGCACCTCGTACACCAACGGAAATCCGCCAATTCTTGGGCTTGGCAGGTTACTACAGGAGATTCATTAAGGATTTTTCCAAGATCGCACAGCCTCTCACCTCACTAACGCAGAAAGGCGTTGTTTATCGATGGGGAAATGCACAGGAATTGGCATTTCAGCATTTAAAGGATAGACTTTGTAGCGCACCTATCCTTTCCTTGCCAGAGGGCACAGACGACTTTGTGGTTTACTACGACGCATCAATTCAGGGTCTTGGTTGTGTACTGATGCAACGAGATAAAGTTATAGCCTACGCCTCACGCCAACTTAAAGTTCATGAAAGGAACTACACTACACATGATTTAGAGCTGGGAGCTGTTGTTTTTGCACTTAAGATATGGAGGCATTACCTGTATGGTACCAAGTGCACCATTTACACCGATCACAGGAGTCTCAAGCACATCTTCAAACAGAAGGAACTAAACATGCGTCAATGACGATGGGTCGAGTTATTGAACAATTACGAATGTGCAATCAAGTACCATCCTGGCAAAGCCAATGTTGTGGCTGATGCCCTTAGTCGAAAGGACACTGTGCCCAAGCGCGTACGAGCTTTACAACTCACTATACAGTCTAGTCTTCCTTCTCAGATACGAGCTGCCCAGATAGAAGCATTGAAACCAGAAAACGTCAGGGCTGAAGCCCTACGCGGCTCAAGACAACGCTTAGAACAGAAGGAAGACGGTGCTTACTACAAATCAGGACGCATTTGGGTCCCACTCTATGGCAACCTATGAGAGCTTGTGATGGATGAGGCACACAAGTCTCGCTACTCGGTATACCCTGGTTCGGATAAGATGCACCACGATATCAAAACTACGTATTGGTGGCCTAGCATGAAGGCCCACATAGCAACCTACGTCAGCAAGTGTTTGACTTGTGCCAGAGTCAAGACGGAATACCAGAAACCCTCAGGCCTACTCCAACAACCAGAGATACCACAATGGAAATGGGAGCAAATTTCCATGGATTTCGTTACTGGCCTGCCTAGATCCCAGCGCGGAAATGATACTATTTGGGTGATCGTGGATCGACTCACAAAGTCTGCACACTTCTTGGCTATCAAAGAAACGGATAAATTCTCCACTCTAGCAGAAGTATATCTCAAAGAAGTTGTCTCGAGGCACGGGGTGCCCACCTCCATTATCTCGGATCGAGATGCGCGTTTTACTTCAGAACTGTGGCAAGCAATGCACAAGTCCTTTGGCTCACGCTTAGATATGAGCACAGCTTATCACCCACAAACGGATGGGCAGTCTGAACGCACCATCCATACTCTAGAAGACATGCTTAGG